>JAWPHD010016140.1:0-51417 GCA_037043455.1 Cyrtodaria siliqua | reverse complement strand
ACTTTTCTTGCTAAATCTTGATAACATTTTCCATTGTATAAGAAATATTATGTTTCTATTTTCTCTTCTTGAGTAATGTATAATAAATCTGCCATTCTAGTGTTACATATAAACATGGTAAGGAAAGGAACTTAATAAGCATTACGCTTCCGTTCCAATCCTTTATTTGTTGTTATTGTATATATGCTTAACTTGTAAATACAATGAATAAAATATGTTAAAACTAAAGGGAACTCGAGTACATCAGGCTTTGGGGCCTAATTTGTTTAAAACATAAAGTATAACATTATCAATTTAAGCGTGAAGTAGTTCATAAATATAGATGAAACATTAACAGTTTCCTATAATACACAGTAACAAAAATTATAATTTACAAACAAATCTTTAAGTCCATAGGGTAGGCACTTTCTTTGCATAATGTTCATTATAGACTTTGCCTTATCATTTACTGTAATGATGTCACATTCAGTTTTAAATGTTTGAATCCTGATAATAATGCAGGACCTTTATAAATGATGAACTTTTGTGTTGTTTTAATCCAGGAATTGTATTGCATGCCACAGTGGTGTTAACTGAACTAATAATAGATGCATCAACATTCAAAATGTAAGGCATGTTATTTTAACATTCAATTAATTACCATACACATGTAGATTGTTTTTGGGTAGGATTGCAAATTTATTAAAAATCCGGCCTATGGAATGGTAATGCCTGTCCATCCAACAATATTTGCATTTAACTGCATTGATGGAAAAATAAGAATGCTACCCTACTAAATGCTGACAACAGTGCTTGACCTCGCTAACAATACTATAAACCCTCGATTTTGTCAAGATGAAGCTTGCATGAAACATGTATGTTGGACACGTCACTTTAGGCGAAACATCATGTTGCGCGCAACTCTTGTTTATTGCTTACCGTGCTGAGCGACCCTCTAAGCGACCTGCTAAGCTCATCTGCTCTGTGGGTATCATGTGGTATTGAACCATACAATTTCGAAATCGGTGTTTAATTGTCTCTGTCCTGAGGAAATGATGGTGTCCTTTACGAGAATGAATACACCACCGCCATGGCTGTCTGTCGCAAGATGACCCTTAGTGGTTGGGGCTAACTCAGGAAAGAAAACATAGGGTGATACGTTGTTGTCATGATTTGACGCAAAGACAATAACCTGCTTACTTCAGCCATAAGTTCTGACGTAAACTGTGACCCACAATCAGTCAGCATTTCCTCTGGTACACCTAGCCTACTGAACATATCAACTAATGCCTCAGCTACTATCTCAGTTTCAATTGAGGGCAATGCTACTGCCTCCGGATACCTAGTTGCATAGTCTGCCATGGTTAAAATGTACCTATTTTTCCTATCCGACACTGGAAACATTGGTCCAACTAGGTCTACGGCTACCCGCTTAAATGGTGTATCTATCAGTGGCATCTGACCTAAATGTACTTTGGTCACTCGACCTTTTGGTACTGTCCTTTTGGCATACATCGCAGGACCTACAATACCTAGTTACATCTCCACTAACGCCTGGCCAATAAAATTCTGCCAATACTCTATCTGACGTTTTTTTGACGCCTAAATGACCTCGCATAATCGACTCATGAGCTACCTTAAGCACTGTCGTTCTATACGGGGTAGGTACCACTAATAGGTGAAACTGTCTACCACCACTATCATCAAATTCTCTGTACAATAACCCATTCTTATGTACAAACTTAGAACTACCGGACCCTTTACACTTCTTCACTACACCATCCCTGGCATTCACTTTACAAGGCTCTAATTTCTCTTTATCAGCATCTAGCTTCTCTTTAGCTAATCTACTTTATAATTCTATCTTCTCTGTGGCTAGTCTACTTTCTTCATCTCGCTTCTCATTAGCTAATCTACTTCCGAATTCCAACCTATCTTTCTCAGCGTCTCTTTCCTTAAGTCTAAATTCCCTTTCCATAGCCTGTTCGTCTTTAACAAAGGTTCTAAGCTCCTCTCCAGTATACCCTAACTCCTTACCCATATCCGTAAGTTCCTTTGTGGACGTCATGGTTATAGACATTGTGGAATACTCACTTCAATAACTACAATACACAAGTCACTAATAATTTACTCTACTAACTACTAAGTCACTGTACCTGGGCATCATTATAGGACAAGTTACATACACATTTTGTACTAGCGCTAACTATTAACGGTTATGTATAGATAGTATCTAGCTTCCACAAAACATATACACTACATAAAATATCTATATTTGATATTGGACATAAACCTTAAACAATCATAGAAAAGTGTATATCATGTACATGTATATTTACTTCTCCCATCAATATAAGTATACTCGAGTGTCACAACATGAATAGAACGTCTTGTTCGCCAACCTAATTGGATATTATTGGTATATCAAGGGAGGTAAAAACAAACACCCAAATTATTGAGCAAAAGTGCCTCAGACCCAGTCGTGTAGACCACTGCGACCTCGCGCCAAGGAAAAAACGTACAAAACAACAGTTTGGACTTGATGGATCAGAGGGTGGTACACAATTCTAAAATAATAAGTACAGATTTAGTATATCATAATAAAGATCACTTATTGATTCTTTCCCTCCGTAGTCGCCCAAACTCCCACTTCTGACACCAGTTGTCGCAAGATGACCCTAGTGGTGTGGGCTAACTCAGGAAAGAATCAATGACGGTGAATGCATTTACATAAGTTTAATGCAACTTTTAAAATATGATAAATATATACAATTATCTAAAAAAACAAGCGAATACACAGATGAAATATGAAAAGAATGTTCTCATGAACGTTTAAGACGTTCTTAGTATTATTACAAATACTGAATGTGTCGACTGATTATATACGACACTAAAGTGTTGTTAAAGTTATAACAATGTTGATCAATGATCTAGCGCGATAACTGTGATGCGCGAGAGCTCATGAAGATGATGATGCGCGAATCCAATGGGTGATTGTAATCAAATGCCTTCTATAAGGGTTGATGACGCGATATGTATGATGGTTAACCTCCACTGAGGTTGTGGATGATGTTCCTCCAGTGAGGACTCCTCGTGTCCCGGGGGTTGTCGCTACTAGAACCTGGCCATGCTGCGCAGGTACGGGGACCGTCTCCACCGCTCTTAACGTTATGCGTGGAAGCTTAGCTCCACTCCAGAAGGCTTATATCCAAACCTGGATGGCTTATATCCAACCCTGGATGGCTTAGGCTGTAATTATACATACGTTTTAGATGTCGGTTGATAAACATAACAATCTCGCATAATTATCATTACCCAAACAAATCATTGTTTAATAAATATATGTAAGCTGTACTAATGATGAGTAGCAATGTATACATATTCTACAACGCCATGTATACGCTATGTACGTCGCTGTTAACCAATGCCCCTAATACATGTAATATACAACGTTATCAAATCACTCGTATATTACACTCACTGAGTTATGCATGCACACATGTATGTCAACTAATGCCCATATTATACAACACTATGTATACGCGTCGAACAATTATACTAGTCACTCATCTCATTGTTAACTAATGCACCTAATATCCACTGTTATCAATTCAATCGTGTATTACAATCACTGAGTTATACGCCAACGTTAACTAATGTACCTATTATACAACGTTATCAAATTAATATTGTTTTACAATTAATGATCAATTACAATAATTACATCTAATAAAGTAACTTCAAAATCATATGCTAGTCTCAAGTTAATGTTTGAGAAACATCAAAGCTAGCCGGATGTCGTAACCTCGCCAAACAAGATGGCGCCGCCCACTGAATACAAATGTACGATAAAAACTAATAAAATAAATACTGACCACATATTGCCTGTGAATTTCGCCGTCCAACTCCTGCTCCAAACAAAGCAACTATCAAGCAATCCCGGCCAGAACTAGAAGACAATGGATTTTATAGCAAACGTTACGCCCAAACATTATTTCCCCCGTTCAGTCCGTGACATACATGGCTAAATTCGCAGTATTAAAATCTACACGAAAGGACCATTATACAATTTTGCCTTTCAAGGGAGATAGACCTATACGTTTACATGCATTAGCACAAAACTAAACTTATTAAACGGCCCTTCCGGGCACCCTAGTGCGGCCACTTAAAATGTGCACGGTTTTCCGTGTTACCTGAATATATCATGAACATTGTGAATTTGGTTCAACTAAACAATGAATTAGGGTGTAACTAACGTGCTAACAAGAGCTTTGTACGACCAATACGCTCTACCCGTGACATTTTGTGACACTGTATGTGACCCTATCTTTTCTATATGGAGTATAACCCCTTGATTTCGGAAAGTACTCGCTGTCTAGATGTAACCATGATTCAGTGCCTACACCAATATCTGGTTTATACATGTCTAGTATTGCATAAAACTCAGCCTTCTTGTTAACAACTGACTGGCAGTTTCCGTTCATTACAGTTAAGTTCCAAAATTGTTTAGACTTACCGCCTGTGGGTACTGAAGGAAGGGCAGATGGCGGAGATGATGAGGCAGACATGTCAGAATTGAGTAGAGTTGAAGACGTGCAGAAGTCTAAACTCGGGTGTGTAATTTCAAGGTCTTAAGAGTCGTGTACCTCCTTATGTGCATTTAATGAGGTCTATCTCGTGTTCGTTCCGTAACTCTCGCATGCGTGGAGGGATTTTGAAATGAACTAGTACAAATACTCCTCATCTAGATGACGTGCAGAACCCAACACCCGAGTCTGTATCCTCAAAATCAAGGTCATCATAAAGGTCATATATTTAGTATATGCATATAATAGGGTCCATTTCGTGTCCGCTCCATAATTCTCACATGCATAAAGGG
Organism: Cyrtodaria siliqua; assembly: GCA_037043455.1. Classification (NCBI taxonomy): domain Eukaryota; kingdom Metazoa; phylum Mollusca; class Bivalvia; order Adapedonta; family Hiatellidae; genus Cyrtodaria; species Cyrtodaria siliqua. The sequence continues at coordinate 46,559 of JAWPHD010016140.1, read as the reverse complement.
ATTTTAAAATTAATTGGCACAAATACTCACCTGATCAAGACGACACGCATAACTGAAATCCTGGGGGTGTATCTTAAAGGTCAATGTCATAAAAGGTCATAATATCTCTTACATGCATGTACTGAGGTCAATTTCGTATCCGCTCCATAACTCTCACATGCATAGAGGGATGTTAAAATAAATTGGCACATCTCATCGAGACGACGTGCAGAGCTCAAAACCAATGTCTGTATCGCGGTCCAGTTCGTGTCGGCTCCATAACTCTCACATGCACGGAGGGATTTGCAATTTAATTGTCTCAAATACTCGCCTCTTCAAGACGACACGCAAAACTGTATCTTCAAGGTCAAGGCAATAAAGGTCATACATTTGTCCCATTTCTAGTCATGTGAGATAGAGTTTATCCTCATGGAAGATAACTCGATCCCACTTGACATGTGACTCGTACATGAAACGTCATTTCATCACGTTGGTGACGCCGCCTTATGTTAGTACAGCGTTTGATCAAATAGTCACTGAAGTACGTATGTACTAAGCGCATTTACTAAGATCCTCGGAATCAAAATTGCAACATGGAACTCGGCAGAGCCTCGTCTCTGGTAGCAATTCTGACCCCCTAGTGTGACATTTCCCTGAGATGTCAAGTTCGCGTCGGTATGCATTGCATTGAATTGAATTGGATTTTATAGTCGCACCAACAGCTAAGGTCATATGGCACGTATTCCAGCTTCCATTGGTGGAGGAAGACCCCAGGTGCCGCTCCGGGCAATTTTCGTGCACGGGCGGGCACCTGGGTAGAACCACCGACGTTCCGCAAGCCAGCTGGATAGCTTCCTCACATAAAGAGGCCCATGAGGGATCGAACCACATGCATTGAGGGATTTGAAAATAAATGATTTCATAGAGACGATGTGCAGAAACCAAAATCAATGTCTGTATCTTGAAGTTCATGGTCATACAGGCTATATACCTCTTATATGCATATAATGAGGTATATTTCGTGCCCGCTCCATAACTCTCTCATGTTAGGAGGGATTGTGAAATATCTTCATGGTCAAGGTCATAAAGGTCTTATACTTAGTATATGCATATAATAAGATCCATTCCGTGTTCTGTAAAGGTCTTATACTTAGTATATGCATATAATAAGATCCATTTCGTGTTCTCTTCATAACACATGCATGGAGGGATTTTAAAATAAATTGGCATAACTACTCAGCGCATCAATACGATTTGCAAAGCCAGTGTCAGGCATGTATCTTCAATTTCAAAGTCATAAAGATCACATAACTGTTATATACATATAATGATGTCCGTTTTGGGTCCGCTCCATAACTCTCACATGCATGGAGGGATTTGAAATAAATTGACCTAAATAGTCATTTCATCAAGACGACGTGCAGAACCCAACACCAAGTCTGTATCGCCAATATCAAATTTATATACCTCTTATATCCATATAATGAGGTTCATTCGTGTCCGCTCTTTAACTTATAGGAGAGCTTTTGAAATAAATTTGCACAAAATACTCACCTCATCAAAGCGGCGTGCAGAACGAAACAGCGGTGTCTGTATCTTAAAACTCAAGGTCATAAAGGCCATACTAGTATATTTAGTATATGCTTATAATTAGGTCCATTTTGTGTGCGCTCCCTAAGTTGCTCATGCATGGAGTGATTTTCAAATAAATCGACAGAAATACTCACCTCATCAAGATGAAGTGTGTAACTCAAAACCCGATCTAAATTTTTAAGGTGAAGGTCATATACAAATACTAAGATCATCCAGACGACGTGCAAAACTCGACAACCAGTTCTTTTTTCTTAAAGGTCAAGGTCATATAGATATCTATGCTTATAACTAGGTCTATTTTGTGTCCGCTCCGTAACTCTCACATGGAGTGATTTTAAAATAAATTGACACATTCACCTCATCAAATAAACGATGCACAGACTCCCCGTCCCGCCAGAGTGCCTTATCCCACCCAATGCCACTAGCCACCCAACATTGTTTTTTGTTCGTCTGTCTTTACTCTTCTGTCTTAATTTCTACACAGAAGTTACTTTTTAATAACATAATTTGGCGTAGGGTATATATTTACAGAATTTCTTGTTGAAAATTGTGCCTTGTGACACCTCATTGGAAAAAGTTGAAAGCCAACCATATCTGACACCACGTCTTGATCTTGAGCTCTCTCCACACCCCACTTATCCCCACTCCCCACCCGCGCCACCAACCCACCCACACCAGCTGTTAAAAAAGCCATTGTTTGCCAGTACATGCCTGTTGTTTGTCGTTCTCAATAAAGATATCATCATGATCATACGTGTGTAAACTTAGAAACGTGACTTCATAGTAAATCTATACTCTGTAAAAGAAGTTTTGGACCATGGCAGTGTTCGAACCCGTACAATGATCGCTGAACCATGACATTCGACCATAGCCCTTATTATCTCATTGATAATTCACAATAGATCAACAATCAACAATAATTATCGTTTACAATGAAAGTTTGCGAAAAAATGATAATATTTGTATTGGTTACTCGAATGTGTCCGTAACTGTTACTTTGTATGGACTTTGCAACATTTTTTACAGACCCTTTGTGTGTTCGCGATATTTTTTTAAATCAAATCTTGTTTGGAATTTAATATTTTTGGTACCAAATTAACCGGATAGGGGAGACTTTGGTTACTAAAAAAAGATACTTAAATTGTGTCCACTAGTTTTATTTTTATATGACTTTATATAGCCTGGTCCAAAACTTTTTTTACCGAGTATACAATAAAATTTGCAGAAACTCTGCATGTTAGTGCAAGTCAGATAGTTCTGTGCTCATTCCCCATATTTTATCTTGATGTAAATGGAAGATGAGCCTTACATGTTCATTCCTCTTTGACGAAATATAACCTTTCTTGTGTTGTTAAACCCGAATTCAGTCCTGTTGTTACATTTTATTTTAAACGTTACAATCAAAATCAAAATACAGTATTAACCCTTAACCCGCTAAGCATGACTATAATAGCCGTTGCTTCCATTGTAAATCCAGATCAACCTGCGAGGAACTCGCAGGCTGATCAGTGTTTACAATGTCCGTCTGCTGATCAGTCATTTCGCTAAAACACTCCTTTGTCACATAAATGGAATGGTCTTAATTCAAATAAAGAACAGTCAATTATATATATGTAGCAGGTTAAGAGTTGAAATTTAAAAAATTGTTATCAGTCTTTCTGAGTAGCTCTGAACCCACTTCTCTTTGGATCCGATAATGTAGACGTCTGAGTAGCTCTGAACCACTTCTCTTTGGATCCGATAATTCAAACGTCTGAGTAGCTCTGAACCACTTCTCTTTTGGTCCGATAATTCAAACGTCTGAGTAGCTCTGAACCACTTCTCTTTGGATCCGATAATTCAAACGTCTGAGTAGCTCTGAACCACTTCTCTTTGGGTCCGATAATTCAGACGTCTGAGTAGCTCTGAACCACTTCTCTTTGGATCCGATAATTCAAACGTCTGAGTAGCTCTGAACCAATTCTCTTTTGACCCGATAATTCAAACGTCTGAGTAGCTCTGAACCAATTCTCTTTGGATCCGATAATTCAAACGTCTGAGTAGCTCTGAACCACTTCTCTTTTGGTCCGATAATTCAAACGTCTGAGAAGCTCTGAACCACTTCTCTTTGATCCGATAACTCAAACGTCTGAGTAGCTCTGAACCACTTCTCTATGGATTCTCTTCGTGGAGCGCTGTGGTCTAGTGGTAGAGCGTTGGACCCATGATCCAAAAGTCGTGGGTTCGATTCCCGGCATTGCCATATGCGTTGTATCCCTGAGCAAGACACTTTATCTGCATTGCTTAGTACTGGTTCTACCCAGGAAGACATCGAGAGTGATTCAAATAAGTTCATAGAGCTTTCGTTACAATCGATGTAAATAAATAAGTTTAAACTTATGGATCCGATAATTCAGACGTCTGAGTAGCTCTGAACCACTTCTCTTTTGGTCCGATAATTCAGACGTCTGAGTAGCTCTGAACCACTTCTCTTTGGATCCGATAATTCAGACGTCTGAGTAGCTCTGAACCACTTCTCTTTTGGTCCGATAATTCAAACGTCTGAGTAGCTCTGAACCACTTCTCTTTGGATCCGATAATTCAAACGTCTGAGTAGCTCTGAACCAATTCTCTTTTGACCCGATAATTCAAACGTCTGAGTAGCTCTGAACCACTTCTCTTTTGGTCCGATAATTCAAACGTCTGAGAAGCTCTGAACCACTTCTCTTTGATCCGATAACTCAAACGTCTGAGTAGCTCTGAACCACTTCTCTTTGATCCGATAATTCAAACGTCTGAGTAGCTCTGAACCAATTCTCTTTTGACCCGATAATTCAAACGTCTGAGAAGCTCTGACCCACTTCTCTTTGATCCGATAATTCAAACGTCTGAGTAGCTCTGAACCAATTCTCTTTTGACCCGATAATTCAAACGTCTGAGAAGCTCTGAACCACTTCTCTTTTGGTCCGATAATTCAAACGTCTGAGTAGCTCTGAACCACTTCTCTTTGGATCCGATAATTCAAACGTCTGAGTAGCTCTGAACCACTTCTCTTTGGGTCCGATAATTCAAACGTCTGAGTAGCTCTGAACCACTTCTCTTTGGATCCGATAATTCAGACGTCTGAGTAGCTCTGAACCACTTCTCTTTGGATCCAATAATTCAGACGTCTGAGTAGCTCTGAACCACTTCTCTTTGGATCCGATAATTCAGACGTCTGGGTAGCTCTGAACCACTTCTCTTTGGATCCGATAATTCAGACGTCTGAGTAGCTCTGAACCAATTCTCTTTTGGTCCGATAATTCAAACGTCTGAGTAGCTCTGAACCACTTCTCTTTGGATCCGATAATTCAAACGTCTGAGTAGCTCTGAACCAATTCTCTTTTGACCCGATAATTCAAACGTCTGAGTAGCTCTGAACCACTTCTCTTTTGGTCCGATAATTCAAACGTCTGAGAAGCTCTGAACCACTTCTCTTTGATCCGATAACTCAAACGTCTGAGTAGCTCTGAACCACTTCTCTTTGATCCGATAATTCAAACGTCTGAGTAGCTCTGAACCAATTCTCTTTTGACCCGATAATTCAAACGTCTGAGAAGCTCTGAACCACTTCTCTTTGATCCGATAATTCAAACGTCTGAGTAGCTCTGAACCAATTCTCTTTTGACCCGATAATTCAAACGTCTGAGAAGCTCTGAACCACTTCTCTTTTGGTCCGATAATTCAAACGTCTGAGTAGCTCTGAACCACTTCTCTTTGGGTCCGATAATTCAAACGTCTGAGTAGCTCTGAACCACTTCTCTTTGGATCCGATAATTCAGACGTCTGAGTAGCTCTGAACCACTTCTCTTTGGATCCGATAATTCAGAAGTCTGGGTAGCTCTGAACCACTTCTCTTTTGACCCGATAATTCAAACATCTGAGTAGCTCTGAACCACTTCTCTTTTGACCCGATAATTCAAACGTCTGAGTAGCTCTGAACCACTTCTCTTTTGGTCCGATAATTCAAACGTCTGAGAAGCTCTGAACCACTTCTCTTTTGATCCGATAATTCAAACGTCTGAGTAGCTCTGAACCACTTCTCTTTTGACCCGATAATTCAAACGTCTGAGTAGCTCTGAACCACTTCTCTTTTGACCCGATAATTCAAACGTCTGAGTAGCTCTGAACCACTTCTCTTTTGACCCGATAATTCAAACGTCTGAGTAGCTCTGAACCACTTCTCTTTTGACCCGATAATTCAAACGTCTGAGTAGCTCTGAACCACTTCTCTTTTGACCCGATAATTCAAACGTCTGAGTAGCTCTGAACCACTTCTCTTTTGACCCGATAATTCAAACGTCTGAGTAGCTCTGAACCACTTCTCTTTTGACCCGATAATTCAAACGTCTGAGTAGCTCTGAACCACTTCTCTTTTGACCCGATAATTCAAACGTCTGAGTAGCTCTGAACCACTTCTCTTTTGGTCCGATAATTCAAACGTCTGAGAAGCTCTGAACCACTTCTCTTTGGATCCGATAATTCAAACGTCTGAGTAGCTCTGAACCAATTCTCTTTTGACCCGATAATTCAAACGTCTGAGTAGCTCTGAACCACTTCTCTTTTGGTCCGATAATTCAAACGTCTGAGAAGCTCTGAACCACTTCTCTTTGATCCGATAACTCAAACATCTGAGTAGCTCTGAACCACTTCTCTTTGATCCGATAATTCAAACGTCTGAGTAGCTCTGAACCAATTCTCTTTTGACCCGATAATTCAAACGTCTGAGAAGCTCTGAACCACTTCTCTTTGATCCGATAATTCAAACGTCTGAGTAGCTCTGAACCAATTCTCTTTTGACCCGATAATTCAAACGTCTGAGAAGCTCTGAACCACTTCTCTTTTGGTCCGATAATTCAAACGTCTGAGTAGCTCTGAACCACTTCTCTTTGGGTCCGATAATTCAAACGTCTGAGTAGCTCTGAACCACTTCTCTTTGGATCCGATAATTCAGACGTCTGAGTAGCTCTGAACCACTTCTCTTTGGATCCGATAATTCAGACGTCTGGGTAGCTCTGAACCACTTCTCTTTGGATCCGATAATTCAGACGTCTGAGTAGCTCTGAACCAATTCTCTTTTGGTCCGATAATTCAAACTTCTGAGTAGCTCTGAACCACTTCTCTTTGGATCCGATAATTCAGACGTCTGAGTAGCTCTGAACCACTTCTCTTTTGGTCCGATAATTCAGACGTCTGAGTAGCGCTGAACCACTTCTCTTTGGATCCGATAATTCAGACGTCTGAGTAGCTCTGAACCACTTCTCTTTTGATCCGATAATTCAAACGTCTGAGTAGCTCTGAACCACTTCTCTTTTGGTCCGATAATTCAAACGTCTGAACCACTTCTCTTTTGGTCAGATAATTCAGACGTCTGAGTAGCTCTGAACCACTTCTCTTTTGGTCCGATAATTCAAACGTCTGAGTAGCTCTGAACCACTTCTCTTTTGGTCCGATAATTCAAACGTCTGAACCACTTCTCTTTTGGTCAGATAATTCAGACGTCTGAGTAGCTCTGAACCACTTCTCTTTGATCCGATAATTCAGACGTCTGAGTAGCTCTGAACCACTTCTCTTTTGGTCCGATAATTCAGACGTCTGAGTAGCTCTGAACCACTTCTCTTTGGATCCGATAATTCAGACGTCTGAGTAGCTCTGAACCACTTCTCTTTGATCCGATAATTCAGACGTCTGAGAAGCTCTGAACCACTTCTCTTTTGGTCCGATAATTCAGACGTCTGAGTAGCTCTGAACCACTTCTCTTTGGATCCGATAATTCAGACGTCTGAGTAGCTCTGAACCACTTCTCTTTTGATCCGATAATTCAAACGTCTGAGTAGCTCTGAACCACTTCTCTTTTGGTCCGATAATTCAAACGTCTGAGTAGCTCTGAACCACTTCTCTTTGATCCGATAATTCAGACGTCTGCTTAGCGCTGAACCACTTCTCTTTTGGTCCGATAATTCAAACGTCTGAGAAGCTCTGAACCACTTCTCTTTGATCCGATAATTCAGACGTCTGCTTAGCGCTGAACCACTTCTCTTTTGGTCCGATAATTCAAACGTCTGAGAAGCTCTGAACCACTTCTCTTTTGGTCCGATAATTCAAACGTCTGAGTAGCTCTGAACCACTTCTCTTTTGGTCCGATAATTCAAACGTCTGAGTAGCTCTGAACCACTTCTCTTTTGGTCCGATAATTCAAACGTCTGAGAAGCTCTGAACCACTTCTCTTTTGGTCCGATTATTCAAACGTCTGAGTAGCTCTGAACCACTTCTCTTTTGATCCGATAATTCAAACGTCTGAGTAGCTCTGAACCACTTCTCTTTTGATCCGATAATTCAAACGTCTGAGTAGCTCTGAACCACTTCTCTTTGGATCCGATAATTCAGACGTCTGAGTAGCTCTGAACCACTTCTCTTTTGATCCGATAATTCAAACGTCTGAGTAGCTCTGAACCACTTCTCTTTTGATCCGATAATTCAGACGTCTGAGTAGCTCTGAACCACTTCTCTTTTGATCCGATAATTCAGACGTCTGCTTAGCGCTGAACCACTTCTCTTTTGGTCCGATAATTCAAACGTCTGAGTAGCTCTGAACCACTTCTCTTTGATCCGATAGATCAGACGTCTGCTTAGCGCTGAACCACTTCTCTTTTGGTCCGATAATTCAGACGTCTGAGTAGCTCTGAACCACTTCTCTTTGATCCGATAATTCAAACGTCTGAGTAGCTCTGAACCACTTCTCTTTGGATCCGATAATTCAAACGGGACATAATGCAGACTATTTGTCCTAAATATAACACATCAACAAACATAAAGCCAGTCGGGCGCAAACTATTTCAGATTCGGTATGACTGGGTATGGGGCAATGAGGAGATGGTGCACATGCTGTGTATGTTTCCTTCATTTAGCTGAAATGAAAATTTGGTGTGAAATACAGAAATGATACACACTTTTCTGTTGATTTGGTAAAAACTGTGGTTGCCATGGCAACGTAAAATAAACAATCTGGTTTCCTTCAAAACAGGAATCCAATACAAGGGCGGGCTATATGGTCCCGCCATTTAACTGCTGCTAGAAAATAAAGTCAGTGGGATAAAACCAACAATAAAGATATAGACATCAATTTCAATATGTTTAACTTCAATGATATCCAGTTACGTTCGCTTACTTTACACTACTATCCAGTTGCACTTGCTTCATTTACAGTGATATTTAGTTGCGCCTGCTTACTTTACACTACTATCCAGTTGCGCTTGTTTACTTTACAATACTATCCAGTTGCGCTTGCTTACTTTACAATGATATTTAGTTGCTCTTGCTTACTTTACAATACTATCCAGTTGCCTTTGCTTACTTTACAATACTATCCAGTTGCCTTTGCTTACTTTACAATACTATCCAGTTGCCTTTGCTTACTTTACAATGATATTTAGTTGCCTTTGCTTACTTTACAATACTATCCAGTTGCGCTTGCTTACTTACAATACTATCCAGTTGCCTTTGCTTACTTTACAATACTATCCAGTTGCCTTTGCTTACTTTACAATACCTTACTTTACAATACTATCCAGTTGCCTTTGCTTAATTTACAATACTATCCAGTTGCGCTTGCTTACTTTACAATACTATCCAGTTGCGCTTGCTTACTTACAATACTATCCAGTTGCCTTTGCTTACTTTACAATACTATCCAGTTGCGCTTGATTACTTACAATACTATCCAGTTGCCTTTGCTTACTTTACAATACTATCCAGTTGCGCTTGCTTACTTTACAATGATGTCCAGTTGCCTTTGCTTACTTTACAATGATATTTAGTTGCTCTTGCTTACTTTACTATAATATCCAATTGCTTTTGCTTACTTTACAATACTATCCAGTTGCCTTTGCTTACTTTACAATACTATCCAGTTGCGCTTGCTTACTTTACAATACTATTCAATTGCCTTTGCTTACTTTACAATACTATCCAGTTGCGCTTGCTTACTTTACAATACTATCCAGTTGCGCTTGCTTACTTACAATACTATCCAGTTGCCTTTGCTTACTTTACAATACTATCCAGTTGCGCTTGCTTACTTTATAATACTATCCAGTTGCCTTTGCTTACTTTACAATACTATCCAGTTGCCTTTCCTTACTTGACAATACTATCCAGTTGCGCTTGCTTACTTTACAATACTATCCAGTTGCCTTTGCTTACTTTACAATACTATCCAGTTGCGCTTGCTTACTTTACAATACTATCCAATTGCCTTTGCTTACTTTACAATACTATCCAGTTGCCTTTGTTTACTTTACAATACTATCCAGTTGCCTTAGCTTACCTTACAATACTATCCAGTTGCCTTTGCTTACTTAACAATACTATCCAGTTGCGCTTGTTTACTTTACAATGATGTCCAGTTGCCTTTGCTTACTTTACAATGATATTTAGTTGCTCTTGCTTACTTTACTATAATATCCAATTGCTTTTGCTTACTTTACAATACTATCCAGTTGCCTTTGCTTACTTTACAATAATATCCAGTTGCGCTTGCTTACTTTACAATACTATCCAATTGCCTTTGCTTACTTTACAATACTATCCAGTTGCGCTTGCTTTCTTTACAATACTATCCAATTGCCTTTGCTTACTTTACAATACTATCCAGTTGCGCTTGCTTACTTTACAATGATGTCCAGTTGCCTTTGCTTACTTTACAATGATATTTAGTAGCTCTTGCTTACTTTACAATACTATCCAGTTGCCTTTGCTTACTTTACAATACTATCCAGTTGCCTTTGCTTACTTTACAATACCTTACTTTACAATACTATCCAGTTGCCTTTGCTTACTTTACAATACTATCCAGTTGCGCTTGCTTACTTTACAATACTATCCAGTTGCGCTTGCTTACTTACAATACTATCCAGTTGCCTTTGCTTACTTTACAATACTATCCAGTTGCGCTTGTTTACTTTACAATGATGTCCAGTTGCCTTTGCTTACTTTACAATGATATTTAGTTGCTCTTGCTTACTTTACTATAATATCCAATTGCTTTTGCTTACTTTACAATACTATCCAGTTGCCTTTGCTTACTTTACAATAATATCCAGTTGCGCTTGCTTACTTTACAATACTATCCAATTGCCTTTGCTTACTTTACAATACTATCCAGTTGCGCTTGCTTACTTTACAGTACTATCCAGTTGCCTTTGCTTACTTTACAATACTATCCAGTTGCGCTTGCTTACTTTACAATGATGTCCAATTGCCTTTGCTTACTTTACAATACTATCCAGTTGCCTTTGCTTACTTTACAATACTATCCAGTTGCGCTTGCTTACTTTACAATACTATCCAATTGCCTTTGCTTACTTTACAAAACTATCCAGTTGCCTTTGCTTACTTTACAATACTATCCAGTTGCGCTTGCTTACTTTACAATACTATCCAGTTGCCTTTGCTTACTTTACAATGATATTTAGTTGCTCTTGCTTACTATACTATAATATCCAATTGCCTTTGCTTACTTTACAATACTATCCAGTTGCGCTTGCTTACTTTACAACACTATCCAGTTGCCTTTGCTTACTTTACAATACTAATCAGTTGCGCTTGTTAACTTTACAGTGATAATTAGTTGCTCTTGCTTACTTTACAATACTATCCAGTTGCGCTTGCTTACTTTACAATGAGGTCCAGTTGCCTTTGCTTACTTTACAATGATATTTAGTTGCTCTTGCTTACTTCACTATAATATCCAATTGCTTTTGCTTACTTTACAATACTATCCAGTTGCCTTTGCTTACTTTACAATACTATCCAGTTGCGCTTGCTTACTTGACAATACTATCCAATTGCCTTTGCTTACTTTACAATAATATCCAGTTGCGCTTGCTTACTTTACAATACTATCCAGTTGCGCTTGCTTTCTTACAATACTATCCAGTTGCCTTTGCTTACTTTACAATACTATCCAGTTGCGCTTGCTTATTTTATAATACTATCCAATTGCCTTTGCTTACTTTACAATACTATCCAGTTGCCTTTGCTTACTTTACAATACTATCCAGTTGCCTTTGCTAACTTTACAATACTATCCAGTTGCGCTTGCTTACTTTACAATACTATCCAGTTGCCTTTGCTTACTTAACAATAATATCCAGTTGCGCTTGCTTACTTTACAATACTATCCAATTGCCTTTGCTTACTTTACAATACTATCCAGTTGCCTTTGCTTACTTTACAATACTATCCAGTTGCCTTTGCTTACTTTACAATACTATCCAGTTGCCTTTGCTTACTTTACAATACTATCCAGTTGCGCTTGCTTACTTTACAATGATGTCCAGTTGCCTTTGCTTACTTTACAATGATATTTAGTAGCTCTTGCTTACTTTACAATACTATCCAGTTGCCTTTGCTTACTTTACAATACTATCCAGTTGCGCTTGCTTACTTTACAATACTATCCAATTGCCTTTGCTTACTTTACAATACTATCCAGTTGCGCTTGCTTACTTTACAATACTATCCAGTTGCCTTTGCTTACTTTACAATACTATCCAGTTGCGCTTGCTTACTTTACAATGATGTCCAATTGCCTTTGCTTACTTTACAATACTATCCAGTTGCCTTTGCTTACTTTACAATACTATCCAGTTGCGCTTGCTAACTTTACAATACTATCCAATTGCCTTTGCTTACTTTACAATACTATCCAGTTGCCTTTGCTTACTTTACAATACTATCCAGTTGCGCTTGCTTACTTTACAATACTATCCAGTTGTCTTTGCTTACTTTACAATGATATTTAGTTGCTCTTGCTTACTATACTATAATATCCAATTGCCTTTGCTTACTTTACAATACTATCCAGTTGCGCTTGCTTACTTTACAACACTATCCAGTTGGCTTTGCTTACTTTACAATACTAATCAGTTGCGCTTGTTAACTTTACAGTGATAATTAGTTGCTCTTGCTTACTTTACAATACTATCCAGTTTCACTTGCTTACTTTACAACACTATCCAGTTGCACTTGCTTACTTTACAATTATATCCAGTTGCCTTTGCTTACTTTACAATGATGTCCAGTTGCCTTTGCTTACTTTACAATAATATCCAGTTGCCTTTGCTTACTTTACAATACTATCCAGTTGACTTTGCTTGCTTTACAATACTATCCAGTTGCGCTTGCTTACTTTACACTACTATCCAGTTGCGCTTGCTTACTTTACAATACTATCCAGTTGCCTTTGCTTACTTTACAATACTATCCAGTTGCGCTTGCTTACTTTACAATGATGTCCAGTTGCCTTTGCTTACTTTACAATACTATCCAGTTGCCTTTGCTTACTTTCAATACTATCCAGTTGCCTTTGCTTACTTTACAATACTATCCAGTTGCGCTTGCTTACTTTACAATGATGTCCAGTTGCTTTTGCTTACTTTACAATGATATTTAGTTGCTCTTGCTTACTTTACTATAATATCTCCAATTGCCTTTGCTTACTTTACAATACTAGCCAGTTGCGCTTGCTTACTTACAATACTATCCAGTTGCCTTTGCTTACTTGACAATACTATCCAGTTGCGCTTGCTTACTTTACAATGATGTCCAGTTGCCTTTGCTTACTTAACAATGATATTTAGTTGCTCTTGCTTACTTTACTATAATATCCAATTGCCTTTGCTTACTTTACAATACTATCCAGTTGCGCTTGCTTATTTTACAGTGATATTTAGTTGCTCTTGCTTACTTTACAATACTATCCAGTTGCACTCACAGATACCGGTTTAAAAAAAAAAAAAAAAAAAAAGTCTTATATTCTATTAAATACAGTATTTAATAGAATATAAGACTTTTTTCTTCTTTTTTTTAAACCGGTATCTGTGGTTGCACTTGCTTACTTTACAATGATATCCAGTTGCTTTGCTTACTTTACAATGATATTTAGTTGCGCTTGCTTACTTTACAGTGATATTTAGTTGCGCTTGCTTACTTTACAATACTATCCAGTTGCAATTTCTTACTTTACAATACTATCCAGTTGCACCTGCTTACTTTACAACACTATCCACTTGCACAATAATATCCAGTTGCCTTTGCTTACTTTACAATGCTATTTATTAGCAGATATGCGCTTTTCTGCCTAATAAAAGGGTGACCTAATAACTTACTTTTTCTTTAGCAGGCACTGGCCAATAAAGCAAATCAATTCGGAATCCCTAGGCGTTTATTGTACGTAACGTTATCTGACGTCATGCACGTAACGTTGCCTGACGTCATACAGCCGTTCCCGATTGAGCATGGAAATACATCGCTTGTGTCAATGGATGTCTGACGCATCAGACATGTAAACAACCGATGTCGCCGTCCAATCAAATGGAAGTACTCAGTGAATTGAAACTAGTTAACACCTCCCACTGGCACAGCTTACTCACGTGACCGAAATCGATATCATAACATAACACTGAGTACATGTACTTCTAAAGCTTCACCTTTTTGCTATTATATGTTGATGTATTCCACTCCCAGAAAATAACTTTGGGCGTCCCCAGCAGTGATGGTAAAAAGTTATGTTAGTACTTTCAAAATAGCATATTCAAGGTTAATCCCCCGAGCAATTCTACTGTTATGCTGGCTGCTTTTATATGCCTAAAGCACACCTCCGCCGGATTCAAATCAGGAACGGCTGTATATTCACACACTTGTTTACATTCAGCCAGCAAGGAATTGGGCGGAGTTCTACACACGATGACATTGCGTCAGTATGAACGTAACATTCTGAGAAATAGGTAATAATAGTAATTCATACAGAAAATGTGGATAATCTACATGATAAATATAATATTATGTCAGTGCCTTTTACTATCAAGTTTATTAGGCTCGGCACGAAAACGAAGCCTCGCCTAATAAACTTGATGTTAAAAGGCACTGACATAAAATTCTCTATTTAGTTGCGCTTGCTTACTTTACAGTGATATTTAGTTGCCCTTGCTTACTTTACAATAATATGCAGTTGCCTGTGCTTACTTTACAATGATATTTAGTTGTAAAAGTAAGGAAAAGTAACTGAATAGCATTGTAAAGAAGAGCAGCTCGGTATCATTTTAAAGTAAGCAAGAGATTTATAGATACAGTCTATGAATATATTCTCAGTATACGAATGCAGCTGGTTCCAAATCGGTATCGTTACTGATTATTGATTGATGTTAAACTTAATTAAAGGGACAAACGGCAATCTTCATTTTTTTAAAAGCTGGCGGCGCCCCGTTAGTTTTTCTACATAACTTGCATTTGTTCAATAAATAATATTAATTATAAGAATAATATAAAGGAAATTGTGTTTGAATAATACTAATTGTTTTTGTGTACAGCTATATATGTATCTCGTTTTGGTGCTGTCTGATTTTAAAATAAGCAACACCTCTTCAATCATTAAACAGAGTTGATGAAACTTTACTGAAGCATCTCCTAAAGAGTTTGAATAGGTCTGCTCCACTCCTACTTATTCTCATGAACTACTGATCAGATTTCAATAATAAAAAACATCTAACATTAAACCCTTTCTTCTAAATGTAAATTTACAGTTTTTGCTAAAAACTGAGATTACTTTACAGGCGCTAATCTTTCAATCCAATTGCTATTATATTATCATTTTGTTTATAATTATGATAATTTACCAATTCTTCATATTATTTTAAACATGATATTTTCCCAATTCCTCACATTCTAATCATGAAACAACACTCTATTTAGTGACCCTTGTGGTTGCCGCGTTAGAATACAACCACTGCAAATCCCGCTAGAGGCAGAGGGGTAGGACCCCCTTCATGTTCATTTTGTCATTTTGTTATCATGCTCATTCAAGGTTTTCTTCATGAGACCGCATATGCAAATGTGGAAACGTGGCTCCATCGTACAATAGAATTTGCAGCAACTCTGCAGTTTTGCAGGTTAGAAGGTTCTAGGCCCATTTTCCATATTTTATCTTGATGTAAATGGAGGATGAGCCTGGCATGTTCATCCCTGTTTGGCGCCATAAAACCTTACTTGTGTTGGTGCGCCGTAAAACCCCTATTCAATTCGATTCAATTATCATTTCCATATGTGACTTTAAAATCAACATTGCAAGTGGATCAATTCCAGAGGTGATATTAAAATTAACATTGCACGTGGATCATTTCCAAATGTGACATTAAAATTAACATTGCATGTGTATCATTTCCAGATGTGACATTAAAATTAAAATTGAAAGTGGTTCATTTCCAAATGTGACATTAAAATTCATTAAAATTCACATATCATTTTCAGATGTGACATTAAAATTAACATTGTTAGTGTATCATTTTCAAATGTGACATTACAATTAACATTGCACGTGGATCATTTCCAGATGTGACATTAAAATTAACATTGCACGTGGATCATATTCAGATGTGACATTGAAATTAGCATTGCACGTGTATCGTTTCCAGACGTGTCATTAAAATTAACACTGCACGTGGATCATTTCAATATGTGACATTAAAATTGATATTGCAAGTGTATCATTTTCAGATGTGACATTACAATTAACATTGTAAGTGTATCATTTTCAAATGTGACATTTAAATTAACATCGCAAATGTATCATTTCCAAATAACAAAATAACATTGCAAATGTATTATTTCCAGATATGACATTAAAATTAACATTGCAAATGTATCATTTCTATATGTGACATTAAAATTAACATTGCATGTGGATCATTTCCAGATATGACATTTAAATTAACATTGCACATGTATCATTTCTATATGTGACATTAAAATTAACATTGCACGTGGATCATTTCCAGATGTGACATTAAAATTAACATGACACGTAGATCATTTCCTGATGTGACATTAAAATTAATATTGCATTTGTATTATTTCTATATGTGACTTTAAAATCAACTTTGCCTGTGTATCATTTCCAGATATGACATTAAAATTAACATTGCATGTTTAATTAACATTGCATGTTTATCATTTCCATTCCCCTTGCGGTTGCCGGGGTAGAATACAACCACTGCAAATTCAGCTAGAGGCAGGGGGGTAGGACCCGCCTTCATGTTCATTTTGTCATTTTTTATCATGCTCATTCAAGGTTTTCTTCAAAATATCGCATATGCAAATGTGGAAACGTGTCTCCATCGTACAATATAATTTGCAGCAACTCTGCAGTTTTGCAGGTTAGAAGGTTCTAGGCCCATTCTCCATATTTTATCTAGATGTAAATGGAGGATGAGCCTGGCATGTTCATCCCTGTTTGGCGCCATATAACCTCTCTTGTGTTGACGCGCCGTAAAATCCCAATTCAATTCTATTCAATTCAATTATCATTTCCATATGTGACTTTAAAATCAACATTGCATGTGTATCATTTCCAGATATGACATTAAAATTAACATTGCATGTGTATCATTTCCATATGTGACTTTAAAATCAACATTGCAAGTGTATCATTTTCAGAAGTAACATTAAACTTAACATTGCAAGTGTATCATTTTCAGATGTGACATTAAACTTAACACTGCAAGTGTATCATTTTCAGATGTTACATTAAAATTAACATTGCATGTGTATCGTTTCCATGTGACTTTAAACTCAACATTGCAAGTGTATAATTTTTAGAAGTAACATTAAAATTAACATTGCAAGCGTATCATTTTTAGATGTGACAGTAGAATTAACATTACATGTGTATCATTACCGGATGTGACATTAAAATCAACATTGCAAGTGTATCAGCTCCATATGTGACATTAAAATTAACATTGCATGTGTATCATTTCCAAATATAACATTAAAATTAACATTGCAAGTGTATCATTTCCATATGAGACCTAAAAATCAACAGTGCAAGTGTATTATTTTCAGATGTGACATTAAAATCAACATTGCAAGTGTATCATTTCCAGATGCGACATTAAAATTAACATTGCATGTGTAGCATTTTAAAATACATTGCCAGTGTATCATTTTCGTATGTGACATTAAACTTAACATTGTAAGTGTATCATTTTCAGATGTAACATTAAAATTAACATTGCATGTGTATCATTTTCAGATATGACATTAAACTTAACATTGCAAGTGTATCATTTTCAGATGTTACATTAAAATTAACATTGCAAGTGTATCATTTTCAGATGTTACATGATAATTAACATTGCATGTGTATCATTTACAGATATGACATTAAACTTAACATTGCAACTTGCAAGTGCATCATTTCCATATGTTACATCAAAATTAACATTGCATGTGTATCAGTTCATCTGTTACATCAAAATTAATATTGCATGTGTATCATTCCATATGTGACTTTAAACTTAGCGTTGCAAGTGTATCATTTTCAGATGTGACAGTAGAATTAACATTGCATGTGTATCATTACAGGATGTGACATTAAAAAAATTAACATTGCAAGTGCAACATTTTCAGATGTGACAGTAGAATTAACATTGCATGTGTAGCATTACCGGATGTGACATTAAAATCAACATTGCAAGTGTATCATTTCCAGATGCGACATTAAAATTAACATTACATATGTAGCATTTCCAGATGTGACATTAAAATCAACATTGCAAGTGTATCATTTCCAGATGTGACATTAAAATTAACATTGCATGTGTATCATTTTCAGACGTGACATTAAATATAATTGTTGCAAGTGTATCATTTTTAGATGTGACATTAAAATTAACATTGTAAGTGTATCATTTCAAGATGTGACATTAAAATTAACATTGCAATGTATAATTTTCAGACGTGACATTAAATATAATTGTTGCAAGTGTATCATTTTCAAATGCGACATTTTAAATTAACATTGCATGTGTATCGTTTCCAGATGTGACATTAAAATTACAATTGCACGTGGTTCAGTTCCAGATGTGACATTAAAATTGACATTGTAAGTGTATCATTTTCAAATGTGACATTGCAATTAACATTGCACGTGGATTATTTCCAGCTGTGTCATTAAAATTAACATGACACGTGGATCATTTCAATATGTGACATTAAAATTGACATTGCAAGTGTATCATTTTCAGATGTGACATTGACATTGTAAGTGTATCATTTTCAAATGTGACATTAAAATTAACATTGCAAATGTATCATTTCCACATAACAAAATAACATTGCAAATGTATTATTTCCAGATATGACATTAAAATTAACATTGCAAATGTATCATTTCTATATGTGACATTAAAGTTAACATTGCGCGTGGATCATTTTCAGATATGACATTAAAATTAACATGACACGTAGATTATTTCCCGATGTGACATTAAAATTAACATTGCATGTGTATCATTTCCATATGTGACTTTAAAATCAACTTTGCCTGTGTATCATTTCCAGATATGACATTAAAATTAACATTGCATGTTTAATTAACATTGCATGTTTATCATTTCCATTCCCCTTGCGGTTGCCGGGGTAGAATACAACCACTGCAAATCCAGCTAGAGGCAGAGGGGTAGGACCCGCCTTCATGTTCATTTTGTCATTGTGTGATCATGCTCATTCAAGGGTTTCTTCATGAGACCGCATATGCAAATGTGGAAACGTGGCTTCATCGTACAATATAATTTGCAGCAACTCTGCAGTTTTGCAGGTTAGAAGGTTCTAGGCCCATTTTCCATATTTTATCTAGATGTAAATGGAGGATGAGCCTGGCATGTTCATCCCTGTTTGGCGCCATAAAACCTTTCTTGTGTTGGTGCGCCGTAAACCCCTATTCAATTTAATTTAATTATCATTTCCATATGTGACTTTAAAATCAACATTGCATTTGTATCATTTTCAGATATGACATTGAAATTAACATTGCATGTGTATCATTTCCATATGTGACTTCAAAATTAACATTGCAAGTGTATCATTTTCAGATGTAACATTAAAATTAAACATTGCAAGTGTATCATTTTCAGATGTGACATTAAACTTAACATTGCAAGTATATCATTTTCAGATGTTACATCACAATAAACATTGCAAGTGTATCATTTCCATATGTGACATTAAAATAAACATTGTAAGTCTATCATTTTCCGATGTGACAGTAGAGTTAACATTGCATGTGTATCATTACCGGATGTGACATTAAAATTAACATTGCAAGTGTATCATTTTCAGATGTAACATTAAAATTAAACATTGCAAGTGTATCATTTTCAGATGTGACATTAAACTTAACATTGCAAGTATATCATTTTCAGATGTTACATCACAATTAACATTGCAAGTGTAATCATTTCCATATGTGACATTAAAATTAACATTGTAAGTCTATCATTTTCAGATGTGACAGTAGAGTTAACATTGCGTGTGTATCATTACCGGATGTGACATTAAAATTAAAGGGTCCTCCAAATTGAAATAACTATCCTTTGTATTACAAAGATAATGATTAGCAGTTTCTAAAAATACTTCGGTCCAAATCGTAAACCTATTCGTTCATCGGTAAATCACGAATCCATACGGCACATTTGCCCCTAATACACACCTGTCACGGAAACGTAACTGAGGTTTCACGGAAACAGCCGAATGGAAAAACCCCGTTGACGTCACGCATTACCTATGGTTCGTTAGAAACCAAAATGGCGGACACAAACCAAATAAACAATGCGAGCGAAGTGGACAATCAACATTTTGTGTACCCCAACCACTTTGATTCTGAGCGTATAAAGTATAAATGAAAACAATAAACGAATAATACAAATAAACTCATGATATTAGATTTTTCAATGTCTTCATCCTGTGACTGTGTCTCCGTCTGTGGGTCTGCAAATCGGAGAATCGGTGAATTGCGTCAGGTTTCAGCATTGGTTTTAAGTTTTGATACCTACTGTATTTACTCAACCTAATTAATTGAAGAAAATAATAAAACTAGTGCTCGGACATATTAAGAAATCAATCTTATTTCAATAGGTTTGATGCTTTTATAAATTCGGACATCGGGAAAAGATGAATTATTCGCCGAAAATGACAGGTTAAAATTCCGATCAACGACTTCTAATTGCCTATTGCATCTCGATAATTATCAACAGAGGCAGCAGAATATACTTCAATGAATTTAATTGTAACTTGTTTGATGCAATTAAATAACAAGGTTTTGATCGTGATTTTTTACTGTTATTAACGAGCCTACATTATTACTGACCCATGCTATAGTTTTGTGTAATCGGTCAGGCGCTTGTTGAAACAATTGTCTAAACCAGGTAAAACCATTCCAATGTAGGTGTTACGGGTTGTTTTGTGTTGTCGCTGTCGTAGCTAGTGGGCCATTCCATTATCTGGCATTACCAGCAAAAAAATACGGTCTCGCTCACACAGGTAAAGTGCTGTGCGATTTGTTGTCTGTTTGTACAGACACATGAACTATTTTTTATTTCATACTATAAGCATGGCATGCTTTGTTTTTTAGCTTCGATTTGAGGAATAACATGATGGTGCAATTAAATGGATAAAGAACACGACTATTTTATAATTTTAATTTATTTTCTGCAATACCTTGTATGTTTTTATTTTGTAATAAAATAATCAACATGTTTTAAAATTACATGGTCTCATTATTCAATAAAGTTCATTGCTACATTTCAAACAAAATATAATAATTTAATATAATAAACTAGATGTCATAATTGTTCATTAGTTCATTTTTTATTAGTTCACTGTTGTGGATTGAATCGCATATATCCCAGTATACTATTACACAGTCCGCATTAGCCAGCATATAACTAAACTTGTGACTAGAACGTGACAGTTCCACAGATCAAACAGTGTACCGCTCACTCACCGCAAAATTCAAAGGAATTAACCCACTCTACCCGCTATAACCCACTCTACCCGCGTGTAAAGTGTGTCTCGGTGTACTGATTTCACAGGTTTTACAGTTTGCCCAAGTTGAGTACCGTAATTTTAGACAGTTTATAGAATAGCCGCATAATTACCAATAAGTGATCATTAATGGATGGATTTTCGTAATAACCGTAAACAACGAAGGTGAGATTGCCCCGAACATCACAGTTAAAAATACTTACCGTAGAATGTTAATTTACCGTTCCCTCTCAAAATATTCGGACATTGGCAAATATGAATTAATTTTGGAAAGTTATATTTCCGGACACCAAAAAAAATAATTATGTTATCCCGTCTGAACTGATAGAGTAAATGTAATCTCTTTTTCGTTTCATAAGAGTCATCAAAATCGTTCTCAGTAAAATGGTCCGAACATACGCGAGAGTGCTCTGAAAAATTCCATTTCACACCGTTTTGCAAAACAAGTTCAATCCATTTAGTTCGATGACGGCAACATGGAAATGTGTGTAGACTTACACTGCCTTCCTGTTTACTTTTTCTACAAAAGCTTAATGAGCACCTTTTCACCATGATGAAGACACGAACACATCAATAATATTCCAGGGTTTAAAACATTTAGGCTATATGAAAAAAAATGGACATCCAACAAGAGTAACGGTTTGTTTACACATAGATACGCGCCACAATTGATTATGTAAATTAGGTAGTTTGTACGGAAGATGTGATTGGTCGTCCCTTATGACGTCATTTTCCGAAGATCGATCGCGCACCAGTTTTTTTTGGGTACAGGTAAACTTCATACCTGTAAAACTTGCATTTATCAACGGTTTTTGAGAAAAAGGACGATGACATTGACATTCATTTATAATAAGCTTTCATTTAAACTACTTTATTTTTCAATTTGGAGGACCCTTTAAACATTGCAAGTGTATCATTTTCAGATGTGACATTAAACTTAACATTGCAAGTATATCATTTTCAGATGTTACATCACAATTAACATTGCAAGTGTATCATTTTCAAATGTGACATTAAACTTAACAATGCAAGTGTATCATTTTCAGATGTTACATTAAAATTAACATTGCCAGTGTATCATTACCGGATGTGACATTAAAATTAACACTGCAAGTGTATCAATTTCAGACGTGACATTAAAATTAACATTGCAAGTGTATCATTTCCATATGTGACATTAAAATTAAATTTGCATGTGTTAAATGTTCAGATGTGACATTAAATCATCTTTGCAAATGTATCATTTCCAAATGCGGCATTAAATTAACATTGCATGTGTAGCATTTTAAAATTAACATTGCCAGTGTATCATTTTCGTATGTGACATTAAACTTAACATTGTAAGTGTATCATTTTCTGATGTAACATTTAAATTAACATTGCAAGTATATCATTTTCAGATGTGACATTAAGCTTAACATTGCAAGTGTATCATTTTCAGATGTTACATCAAAATTAACATTGCATGTGTATCAGTTTATATGTGACATTAGTATTGTACGTTTATCATTTTCAGATGTGACATTAAATTAACATTGCAGGTGTATCATTTCTATATGTGACTTTGAAATTAACATTGCACGTGGATCATTTCCAGATGTGGCATTAAATTAAATTAAAATTACATGTGTATCATTTCCATATGTGACATTAAAATCCACATTGCATGTGTATCATTTCCATATTTGACATTAAACTTAACATTGCATGTTTATCATTTCCATATTTGACATTAAAATTAACATTGCAAGTGTATCATTTCCGTATGTGACATTAAAATTAACATTGCAAGTGTATCATTTTCAGACAATACTGACAGCTGATACATTTTATTGTGTTAAGCCCAGCCGGCAAGCATTTGTTTGACAATACGTCGATACGTTGAATCAACGACGTACGTTAAATATTGAATATAACAGTAACAACGTGACATTTTGATAGGGTTAACGGCAAACAAGTTGTCACCAAGGAGTTCGATTCAGATATATTTGCTTTATAACTTTCTTAATATTTAAAGAATTGCGTTCAGCTACAGCGCACAAAGTGATTTCTTTTCTCAGTCGCAAATATAATTGGATATATGCAGTACTTTCTAAGATTAGTCCTCCATAAATCTTGGAAATGAAAGAAACCGTCTGACCGTGTAGATTTTGGGAGGTGGTGGATGACAAGGCTCACTCTGTAGGGGTATGTGCGCTTTAAAGGTTGAACCGAATCGAGAGTTTGTAGATGACCTCTTTTCCGTGAACCCGATCAAAAAGTCGAGTGGTTTCGCCACCGTTTCGGTTGACACATAGGTATGCACACTTCCGATTTGAAGTTGAAATGATGCCGTGTGCCTGCTGGGTGTTTTGAGCTTAAAATTGCAAAATGCCCAATAGTTCTTATTTTATAGATTTTGATCGAATCTGAATAGAATAGTCCTTTTCATTTATCGTGTAAATGACAAACAATTAAACAATATTGATTGGTCAATGTTTGGATAAGTCAATTTAGATGGAAACCCGTGTTATTTGAATTGACAAATATTTATTTTCAATTAACTCGATTACATATATGGAATTGACCAGGTCATCTCTTCAGCGTGTCGATTTGCTTTTAAAATTATGAAATAGACTTAAGTACTATGAACACATTGTCATAAACACTAATACTATCAATGACGTTGTTATTTTAGATGATGTGTGCTAAAGCTGGCGTACTCGTTAAACTTCTGACCAGTACGTCAAACTGACCATTCAAACACTCAGAAACTTTGTAAAACTTGGAAATAGATCGAGGAGTGAACGCGAATCTACTGTAATTTATCTACACTAGTTTCGTTTTAAATTATCATATCTCTTTTTTACCCACACTGCGTCGTCAGATGTCTCCTGCCAAACTCACAGCCTCAACCTTGCCCCTCCTTTGCCCCATCGCCAACACCTCTCTGGTTTTCTTGGAAAATAGGCTCTATATTAAACTGAAAGTGAACAGTATTTTTCAATTCACGACGCGTGTCTACTGGTGCATATGGCTTCATATCAAATAGATATCGAACGTTATATTACAAAAAGACGCGTGCCTACTGGAAATAAGACTTCATATCAAACTGGTATAGAACATTATAGTCCAAGTGGATACACGTGTCTGGTGGTAACAGTTTCCGTGGGCAAGGGTTAACGACGTTGCGTTGTAAATCTTATCATTTTTAACCTCTGCGGCTTCGAATCCCACTGGAAGTAAAGAAGTTTCGATTGTTACGGATGGTGGGAGGTGTACAGTACTGGTTCTATCCAGGGAAGAGTGGGTGGTCTTGCCTCCACCACAAAAGAAAATCGACCGTCATATACAACCTTACATGTGTTGAAAATGATGTAAAACACCATACAAACAAACTACTGGTAAATATGCTCTAATTCGTACTGAAAGAGATCATATTGCGAGTGGATGCACGTGTCTATAGAAAATAATGCATACGCATCATCCAAAGGTTGAATCAGTCCTAATCAATGTATCTCAAATACTACCATTTTAGAAAGTTTCTAGACACATTTTATTCGTTTTGTACCATTGTTTTAATCACGTTTGTATAAACTGTAAATATATTCTATTTTGTCTAAGGACCATATGTTAGACTGGCTGGTAGCCAAATATGTTATACTCTGGAAATAATATATTATTATTATTATTATTATTATTATTATTATTATCATTATTCTTATTATTATTATGTATTATTATTATTATTATTGTTCTTATTATTACTGAATACATTGACAAGCGGAGGCGCGAGTCTCCATAATATGTGTAAGTGTTTCTGCTTTAAAATAGTTTCAGTCGTCACTTTTGAATTACAGGCGACCATTCTGATTGGATGGAACACTTAACAGTCGTTATTGGTCTGTTTGTTTAGAATCCCAAGTTCCCGACTGATACTATTTGTAAGCGCGTGTCGACCCATGCCGTGGATCAGTAGACATAACGTTTTACTTCAAAGTGCAATGATGTCAATTTTAGTGTAATGGGTTTTTTAAAATATTTTATAACAACCGGTTTTCTGTTTGTTGCTTTTGGTAAGTGAAAAGATATTTAACTTTATTTACTAACGGAAAGCCGTTGTTGTTGTTGTTTTGGAATACCGTTTAAATAAATTGCCTAAAATGCGTTACTTTGGGGTGAAAGAAATTAATATAAATACAGTGGAGATACAGTTGTTTTGAGACGGAATCCCGGGTTGAATTTGATAAAAGGTTTAGATCACGTAAGGTTAATTTTGCGACAATTGATATATTAATTATTGATACATATTCACGTACATTCAAACATGTTATATTTCATCGTAATACATGGTACTAATACACCATGCTATAAAATTGTTCTTATAGCTCAGCGGATAAAATGCCTGAGTGGCCCAGTTGTTCAAAGAATTTCAAATCTCTCTGAATTACCGAAAAATGAATATTTCTACCAGAAAACCAGCATGTGAAAACATTATGTTAAGAAGAAATGCAAATAATTAATTAAAATCTTTTAGTAGTACAAAACATGATTTCATGAGAAAATGTACTTTGAAAGTTTACACTAACCGAGGACTAAGCTAACCGATCTTTGAACAACTGGGCCCACTGTTAATCCGAACGTCATGGGTTTGAGTCCCGAGAAAGTCAAACCATTTTTTCACTAGAAATTGTAATGCTGCCTGTAAACAGGTGAGATGTACAGTACTAGATGACTATAAGTAAAGTAGAAAGTCAAACGATGGTTTGTAATCCCTCCGGCATAAACACCAAAAGAGAATCCCCGAGGGTGATCATTAGGTGTGTACAGTTTTGGGAATGTGGTTTTGTGGAGTACTGATTGTATGTGGGGACATCGGATTTAAATCGCATGAGAATGGCTGGAAGGGTGGGAAATACTTTTTAAATATTTCGATAATTAATAGAAGAAGAAGAAGAAGAAGAAATTTTATTGACTTAAACTATTACATAGTTTTTCATCATATAAATACACATTTACAAATATAATTTAAACACATTGACAAGATACGTACAATTTCACCTATTTATAAAATATTGAGTAAAAAAATACAGATAACACGACTTAAAACAATCACAAAAAACAACAACAAAAAAACAAACAAATAAAAACAACATATATATAAATAAGTTATTTATCATGGTACGTCTTAAAGAGAATGCTTCTGAAATGTATTTGCTAAAATTAATAACTTCTTTTTTGTTAGACGACTGAAGGAGAGCAATACATTTTAACATGCTTGGCCTTTGTATGTAATATCTTTTGATATATTAATACAAGCTCAGTCCTGGTTAAGCTCAGTCCTGGTTGGGACTGAACGAGCGATCCCTTTATTACTAAGCCCAGATGTTAACTATTAAACCACGTCGCCACAAGTTTTAATCGCTTAGATACCCGAATCGCCATTCATACTCTATCACGCGTTTTTAAACTGACTGGAATTTAAATTGGGGATAACTATTCTTTCTCAAGACTCTGTCTTTTTCTTTCTTTCTTTCTCTATCTTATTTTTTCCTCTATATATGTTTTGTTTACTTATTCACCATTTTTCTCTCCCAATATATTTGCCATTGTATTTTATTACACTCAGCCATATGCATTCACAATTTCAAAATGTTGACTGGGAAGGGTTTAATCTAATGTTGGTAGAACTTATTACCCAATCCATTTGTCATCTTATACACGTTGATATTAATCTGTATTGTATGCTTAGCATAGTGGATTTAGGCAATGAAATAAAAGCGAGCGATATTTCATACATGTGAAATACAGAGTTTTATTTTTTCACTGACGGAACTACTCTTTTTTTTAATATCAAAAACTCTTTTTTTTATTTGTTTAGAAAATAACTGTTTAATATTTATCATTCGACTGTAAATGGCCTAACTAAGAAAATGAGCTGTAGTGTTTTCAGAAAGTTTCTATGAAAGTTATATCATTGGATTGGAAAAACTTATCTAAGAAAATGAGTCGTAGATTATTGAAATCGCTTAAGTAGTTTAAAAGTTATGGGGAATTGAAAACAGCAATTTTATCATACTAAGCCAATGACGTCGTCAATTTTTTTTTAAAACTCTGCATACTGCAGTAGACGTTGATTATAAAGCATAAAGTAAAAAGAAAATGTGTGTGTTGTTTTTGTAATGAATAACAGATTTCATCTCGAAGTGATCAAATTTCAATATTTTCACTCATGCTGTTCGTGAAAATATAAAGTTTTCACACTTCTCGATGTAATAAAATCTGTTATACACTCCAAAACAACACATATCCTCTGTGTATGCGAACTATTAGCAATAAGGTATGTTTAAATAAAGAAAAGCAATCGCCATGATCGGGTAAACATGGCGCTACACGACTAGAAAGAGTCACGCAATGTAATAATAGGTTATATATTTATTATTATTATTAGCAATTAACTACCGACTCATAATTCATTTTACGCACATTCATGGGTAATTTAAGAACCCATGAATAAATCTAAACTTTTAATCGGCATATGACCTGAACACCTGGACAGAGTTTTATAAACGGTTGTGTAGTGTAATTTTGCCCTTATTTGGCAGGTTAGTTCCTTTAATAAATGTGATTTTTTATTTATAGCTTTAGACATATACCATATACAAGAATCAAACTTGTCACATATGTCCTTGCAACATACATTATACTGTTTTTATTCGAACAGGTGGCTACCATAGCTGTAAACGCAGAAAGTACAATGACGCGGTTTATCTCACCGGCGCAACAAACCAAGCAGGTACACACGCTGTTGTTTTATTTTCCTAAGTAAATTCATGATGTGAGGTAACAGCGCTAAGTAAAACAACGAATATATTTGATATTTTACCGGGGTTACTATTAAAAAATACAACAATAAACAAAAAACAACATGTACGTCCTTTTTTTCGGATTGCAATATGCTGAAAATAACTGTTTTTAATTACGGGTACAAAATGCGTGATATCATTTTTATCGAAATAATCATTAAACATTTACTGGACGAATACAGAGGAGCTAACCTAATAAAAGACGTTAAAGGATGTTTTTGTCACAAAAACCAAAAAGTCAAAATGCGTAGACGGACGGACAGACTAAAGTGATGAGGATAGTAATATGTTGAGGAAGCTTTGAATTAAGACCATTATATATATGTAAACTGGGTGTTCTGTTGTCATTTTGGCAAACCCAAAATGACAGCAGTATCCCACTACCAAATCATCAAAACTCCACCAAATAAAAACAACCTTAACATACCCAAATCAGCATGAAAATGCTGATTTTCTTGATTTATTAAAACTTTTTTAAAATGGGGGTAGTGAAGATTGCAAGTTTAATTTTTTTTATAAGTTATCAAAATTACACCCAACACAAATATAATAAACTATGAATTTTACTAGAAAATCATACAGTTTGATTTTTTCGCATTAAATCTCTATACGGCTTTACTACTTCCCAGTATCTATGTCTTAATCTAACTATATGAGCACCACAACCAACACAAATTTGATATTTTGCACTTGTACCTTTTCCACATTTTAGACATGGTACAACTTTACTTTGCTTTATTCTGAATTTATGCAAACTGCAGTAGTTTGAATCTTTTGTTGGTTTATTTTTACAAGGTTCGTGATCTCCAACTTTGAGAAATTGGCAAATGTTTTCAATTTTCTTAGTGTTTTCCATTTTCTTTTTCTTGTTATAATAAATATTTTTTTATTTTAAAGAAAAAAAATTAATATGATATATATTACAAAAATGAGTACCGAAGACGTTCACTACATTTTACAATTACACCGGGAAGGAGTAATTAATAATGATCAGCTTAGAAAGATGGCAGATGCTCTTAAAGAAGTTCCAAAGGAAACTCTAAAAGAGGTTAAATCTCAAACATTGGAAAATTTACTTAAGAGACGACGTGCTAAAAAACAACGTAAACGAGAAAAGCAGAAATATGATAAATTACAAGAAAATGTTATAAATGAACAAAAGCAGAATTATGCTAAATTACAGGAAAATGTTATAAATGAACTGAAAGAGTTTAATGATAAAAAATCTAAAGAAAGTATTTCAGAATTAAAACTGGTTGACAAGCCGAAATGTGGTTATTTCATAGCACCAAAAAATATAAAGATCCTCGGAAATTATTACATGATAAAAAATCTATTATTACGAAACAAATATTTGAGGAGTTAAAAATAAATGCATTAAAATTTCAATTAGGTCTCACTGTAGAATTATTTAAAGATGATGGTGCTACAAAAAAATACACTACAGCAGTATTACATAGTGAACAAAATACAATTTTATCTTCTGAAAAAATAGATGAGTTGTATGAAAAATCATCTGCTGACATGCAAGAAAGTTTAGAAAGATTTACAAACACAGCATCAGGATTAGAAGTTGATTACTGTGTCACACTTTATTTAAATTTTGCAAAATATGAACCACTAAAAGGTTCTTCATACATTCCTTTACATGATATAATATCTGACAAAAAAGCAATTATAAATGTTATTAACACAGATGATAGATGCTTGGAAGTAGCATTGGTTTCTGCTTTGTGGCCTAATAAAAACAATCCGACTAGGATGCGTAGTTATAACAAACACATGGGTAAGTTAAACATGAAAGGTATTGACTGTCCAACTCCGATTTCACAAATTCCAAAAGTAGAAAAACAAAATAATATTGCAATCAATGTTTATGGATATACAATATCAGAACGATTTAAAAAAGCAAATATTTTTCCGTATAAAATATCAGAGCAGAAAGCATGGAGAGAATTTCTTTGATGTTAATTTCTGAAGATGTTGAAGTTGATTCAAACAATGAAGAAGATCCAAACAATGAAGAAGGGATTATAGATGATAATTATAACCCTGATAACCATAATTACGTAGAACCTGAAAAAGAAACAAAATATCATTACAGCTGGATAAAAATATGAATAGATTACTTTACGATCAAAACAAGCATCATGGTAAAACTTACTTTTGTGATCGTTGTCTTCATGGTTTCTATAAAGAAGAATTACTTAAAAATCACAAGAAGACTGTGAAGGTATTAATAAAAACTCTTGCAAAATCGAAATGCCAAAAGAAGGCTAAACTATCAAATTTAAAAATCATCACAAGCAAATGCTTGTACCTTACGTAATATATGCTGATTTTGAAAGTATACTTAAACCTTAATCTTCCACATTTGGAAAAAAATCTGAAATTAAAAACGTGCATAAAGCTTGTGGATTTGGGTACCAAGTTGTAAGATATGATGGTAAATCAGAAAATCCAGTTATTTATAGAGGTGAGGACACTGTCGAAAAGTTTTTAAATCATTTGGAATGTGAAAAAAATAACATCAATAACATATTTTCTCACCCTAAACCTTTAATCATGACACAGCAAAACGAAATAGATCATGAAAAAGCAACACACTGCTGGATATGTGAAAAAATAATCGAGAATGGTAAAAACTGTAAAGTAAGAGATCATTGTCATTTTACAGGAGAATATAGAGGTGCAGCACATAAAAACTGCAACTTAAAATTAAAAATAAAATCGGGCAAAACAGTAATTCCTGTTATGTTTCACAACCTTAAAGGATATGACAGTCATCTTATAATGCAACAAATAACCAAATTAACAGGTAATATTACTTGTATTCCAAATAATGCTGAAAAGTACATATCATTTAGTGCTGGACAATTTAGATTTTTAGATAGTATGCAATTTATGCCTAAATCTTTAGAAGATTTAGTCGAAGCAACAGACAAATCTGATTTTAAAATTACCAAAAATCATTTTGGAAAAAAAGCAAATTTAATTTCACGAAAATGTGTTTATCCGTATGAATACATGGACAGCATGGAAAAATTTAATGAAACAGAATTACCGCCCATAGAATTTTTTTACAGTAGTTTATTAGATGAAAGCATAAGTCCCGAAGATTACGAATTTCTCAAAAAGTATGGGAAGAATTCAACTGTAAAAACTTAGGAGATTATCATGATTTATACCTAAAAACTGATGTAACCCTACTAGCTGACGTATTTCAAACTTTTAGAAAAACATGCATGAATGCATACAAACTCGATCCTTTGCATTATTACACAACACCAGGATTATCTTGGGATGCTTTACTTAAATATTCAAATGTAGAATTAGAACTTTTGACAGACATTGACATGCATTTATTTATAGAAAAAGGAATGAGGGGTGGAATTAGTATGGTGTCAAAAAGACATGCTAAAGCAAACAATCCACACATAACAAATTATGACATCGGTAAAGAAAACAATTTTATAATGGATTTTGATGCTTGTAACCTTTATGGTCATGCAATGAGTCAACCACTTCCGTATTCTGGGTTTGTTTGGAAAAAGAAAAACAAAAAAGGTTATTTTCCAAAACCAAAACCTGGTAAACCTGGAAAATCGGGTAAAGGACAAATACTTGAAGTCGATTTGGAATATCCAAAAGAACTTCATGATTTACATAATGACTATCCACTCGCACCGGAAAGGTTAAAAGTGAAAAAAGATTTATTATCTAAGTACCACACTGATTTGTTAGAAAATAACAGCATGATAAGCACAGAACAACTAGTTCCGAACTTAATGGATAAGAAAAAGTATATAGTGCATCATAAAAATTTAGAATTATACTTATCCTTAGGTATGAAACTAAAGAAAATACATAGAGTGTTAGAATTTAACGAAAAACCATGGATTTTTTTATATCATTTTTTTGATGCACACGGCTTCTATAAAAACTTATGAATTTGAGTATCAGCAGGAACAATAAGTAATTCTTCTTTGACAAATCCTCTCTGTGGCGCTGGTAATTTCAAATAATAAACTCTTATACCTTGCGTCACCATATAACTTTTAATCTTGTGAATATCTACACTCCACATTGGATCAGTTGCTCTGCGTCTTCCACCTTCTTGTTCCCCAGGTTGATATAAATATCTTACACTTGCATTCATACAGATAGGATCATCTTTTAATATTTTTGTTTCAACAGGAGGGGGATTTTTTGTCTCCGCATTTAATGCTTTAACAACTTCTGGTAATCTCTTTACCCATTCTCTATTACGTTTTTGTGAATCTATTTCCTTAGCATACTGATAGCCAAACAATCTTTCAGCTAATGTTCTGTTAAATCTTTCAACTAAAGCTTGGTCTCTATGTATTTCTGTTCTGCCCCGTCTGATATTTACTTTGTGTTTTGACATCAACTGTGATACTGCACCCATAAATTCTCTGCCTGGATCCACTTGTAATAACTTTGGATATTTCAAATGCCGACTATATATATTTTCAAATGCTTTGGCAACTTCTTTGCTATCCTTGGAAGTCAGTGGCTCTGCTTCTTTGTATCTACTTGCAATATCAACAACAGTCAACACATATTTATATGTCTTGCGTCCACGACCAATCCCAAAAGTATCATGCGGTAAAAATAACAAATCAGCTTGATGCACTCCATTCTTAGCAGAAACATCAAACCTGGGTCTAACTATTTTCTTTGGCGCAGGTAAATAAATCTGCCACACAGCTTGTTTCTTTAAAAATTCTAATGCCTTTTTTTCACTGACACCAGCCTCTTTTGCTAATTTTTTAACTGTTGTGTAACCTCTCCAAAATCCTTTTGGGCTGTAATAAATCTTTTCCATTTTTTTCTACTAAAGATTAAACTTTATATAACTATAAAGAAAAAATGGAAATCACAACTGCACAATTTGATGAACTGCTCGAAGAGCAATATCAAAATAGCACAAAGAAATGGACAGACTTGGAAATAGATAAAATATACAAAATTACAGATACGAAAATAGTAGATACCGAATATAGTATCCATGGTATTGACATTATTAGACAATGGTGAAGTATGGGCGCCTGATCATCTTAAAAATAAATTAGGGAAGAGTGCTAAACCACCATATTATATTCGACCACTTGGATTGAAACCATGTAAAAACAACAAAAAAATAGGTATCATGCATATGACTTAGTCTTTTCAAAGTAAACTTAGTCATTTCAAATCCAAAAAAGTCCAAAGTAATTATAGTTTTAAACTATTTTTTTTTATGAAATCAATTTATACGCCACAAATCCAGTTGCAGCCATGCCCACCACAATAAACGTAATTTCTCTATTCTGTTGATCCGGAGATGGTGTATAGAAATCACTCAACTTGGGCTCCGGTTCCAAAAGCAAATGTTTGCCAGTTGTATAATAATACTGTTTCATAGCTTGGTCCACATCATCAAAAGTCTGCTCTGCATGATGCTCTTTTTGTAGTTGTTTATTAATAAAATCTAATCTCTCTGTTCCTTTTTTATTCCACTCAGCTTGTGCTGCGTTTAATTGTTCCACTGCTTTGTCATGCCTTTGTCTTTCCTCATCTGAATGACTTCCCATTTTTGAAAAGAAATAATTTGAACCGCTAAACGCTAATGCATTTGTTAATGCGCCACCGATCATCATTGCTACTGCACTTGCCATTTTTTTTTTATATATATATTTTTTAAAATTATTTCATAATATCCGCAGGAATAATACCTTGCTTAATCAGCATATCTTTTGTAGCCATTGCTAACATTATATCCACAGACAGCATCCCAACATCTACCATATTAAAATCCACTTTAGGGGCTGGTCTTTTTAGTAGTTTTCTACCAATCTCAGAATATCCAATAGTTAAAAGTGTTTCCAATCCAGCGTGATACATCATATTTACAATTTGTTTTCCGTCAATACTTGCTGCCATTTTTTTTATATGATTATTTTTTTAAAATAAATTATTAAAAATCAAACGGGTCTTTTAGTGCAACATGAACAGGTTGCACAGCTACAGGTTGCGTAGCAGATTTCTTGTTATAAATATACAAACCCAACCCAGCAATGCCTAATAAAACCAGACACGGTGGAATATAATTTTTGTATACATTTATTTTGATTTTTTCTGGTTCTTCTTCACCTATTGTTATTTTTGTTATTTGATTTGCAGTATCTTGCTTTGCAGCATTTTGATTTGTAACATCTTGAAGCAAACGCTTTGCCTTTCTTGCCGCTGCTCCTTTTTTTCCGGCTTCTATTCTTTTTGGATTTTTTACTTTTTGTTGTTCAACAGGTTGTGTAACAACAGTTTGTGTAACAACAGGTATAAATTCACTCTCTTGGTTTTCCATTTATATTATCTATAATTTTATTTTTATTAAAATCAATATGTCTAACAGTTGTCAGTTTTGCTGTAAATGGTGCTAAGCACATTCCATACCTGTAATACAACTCACAACAAGCGCTTGTCAAAGCATGATTAATAAATGGGTCTTCCTCCAAATCTTCTATCAGCTTTGGTGGATTGGTTACATTAAAATATTTTGATACTCCCATTACATACAAGTTAATAAAAGAATTGCCTAAAGTTTTAGTCATGCTTGCCCCAAGCCTTGCTTCATATCTGCAGTAAAGTTTGTTAATTTCATCTGGTGGCATGCCATCTATGTTTGTGAGTTGTATGTCTTTACCCAAATATTGACGACTACCACCGCCAGCCACTATGGCTGATAATCTTTCTTTTTTTGTTTCTTGTTGCTTTGATTCATCTGGTTCCGTCTGTTCCGATATATTTTGTAATAGTTCTTCCGCATTCATTTTTATATTATTAATCTTATTTTTTATCTTGAAATAAATATAAAATACAAAACAACTAGCAGCGATATTCATGCAACTAGTAATTGTTAGTATTGTTAATAGCATTGTTATTAACATTACTATTTTTTCTATTAACATTATTAATTTGCTGCAAGCATTGCTATTAACATTGCTACTTTGCTATGAGCAATGCTATTAGCAATACTATATTTTCTGATATTTTCATTATATTTTCATGTCAGTATTGCTATTAACATTGCTACTTTGCTGTTAGTATTACTATTAGCAACAAGGCAATGCTGTTAGAAAAAAAGAATTGCTGGTAGAAATTATTCAACCCAATAACCAGTTGGTTGGTCAGTTCTCAAAATTAACTTGGAATATTTAGTCTTAGCTAAAGCGTTTCTTATTCTGGTTCTCTCTTCAAGCGTTGGAATAACATCATTCTCTCTCAAACAATTTTCATAACTATCTCTGTCCTTGGTGTAAAATATACACAACCATTTTGCTTGCTCTCTCAAATCTTTCAATACAGAATTATATCTCTGTGAAATGACCCACACTGATTGTTTAGCGTGACGACCAGAGAATGCCAACTCTGACAACATATCTTTTTTCTTTGTTAATTCTTTTTTGGCTGAGCAATCGTCAATAATGTATAATGTAGGCTGGCCAGCATATTGTTTGAAAAAGAAACGCAACAGTTCTTGTAACATTTCTTTACCATTGCTCACGGGATTGACAATTTTTTTTTTTTTATCTTTAGGGTTTTTCACATCTCCTATCCAGGATCTATTTTTATAAGCCTCGTTCCACTCTATGGTTGGACACAATATAATTATATGTTTAAAAACTCCAACATACTCTTGTTCAAGTATGTCAAGAACAAACTCTGTTTTACCACAGCCTGTCTGACCACAAATAATGGCACTGTGTGAATATTTAGGATATTTTTGTTGCAAACTAGTATCGTACTTCTTTGAATCTTCCATCTTCGAAATTGATTTGCGCATCTTGTATTATATATATATAAATATTTAAAGTTTGATCTGCATCTGCTTTTTTATTTATTAATATCGTTATACCTTCACTGCCGTTTTCTATTCTTCTTCCACTGCCGTGTAATAAATTGTCCTCACATGTTCTAAGGTCAAGCCACAAAGCATATGATTTTGTCAAATAAGTCTCAAGAGAAACACTGGTAAAGTTTAAGTCCCTCGCTACTATTTCTGTCTCTTTGTTTCTTTTTGATGTCAAGGCAAAATATTTGTTAATTTCATCCCAATGTTGATATGCCCTCATGCCCTGATTATGCAACTGATTTGTTACTCCCTCTATTGTCATTTCAACCTTTTCAATCTTTGGGTTGTAATAGGTTTCTGCGCTTGTTCTTTCTGGGTCTTCAAACAGCATTAAAATACCTTTCATGCTCCGTGCTGGTACATTAATGTTGATGTTCCAAAGAGTATCAGATTTGTTTGCTATTATTTTTCTATGTCGCAAGATACGATCATACATAAATGACATCTTACCATTGATTTGCTGTCTTATTTGTCTGGATAATTCAACATCACTAACCTTATCAAATTTAAGCAGATATTTTTTATTACATAAGATGCATCAGCATCACTGCTTTTGATAACTTTGTTATAATCGTTAAACGTTAATTCATATTCTAACCTATCACCAAGCCCCGCTTGATAAAATGGCATATGACTTTCTAACATTTCAAAGTCCAGTGGAATACAAAATCTATTTCCAAAAGCTGCTGCTATAGCTTCATCTCCGGTGTCTGAGGAAGCATCTCCCGCGCTAACTCTATGTTTTAACATGTTTGGTTTACCAATACCTTGGTAAGCTGTGTTTTGTCGTTCGGTAGGGCTTTTCCATAAGTCTACATAACAATGATATATATCACTGTCATCTATTGACATGACTTCGTTGCCACTTATTCTAATTGTCATTTTTTTCACAATTGTTCTACCCAGATTTTGAAATAGAGTAGCGTTGGCGTCTGTTCTGCTTTTAAGTTCTATTTCAAAGGCAAGACGAGCAGTACGTGGAACTATCACATCATTAGTACTTAGATTGGGAAATCTTACAAGCAGTTGCTGGTTTTGGTCTATTGTTGATGGATTATTAGTTATTACTACACTTGTGCGGATGCCTTTGGCACCATGAGGTTCTCTTAGTTTTCTATGAGGGTTGAGTTTGTTTCCGTAAGCCGACATTGTTTTTATTTTTTAAATATATTTTTTAAAATTAAATAAAATAAACAATGGCTGAGGGTGGATTTGAACATCCTGCGTTTGATATGACTGAAGAAGACTTGGATAAAGCACTTGAAGACGATTTTATACAACCTAACCCAGAATTCCAGAGACAAATTGTAAATGAAAATAAGCTTATTGATCAGCTTGAAGGAGAAGATAAAACAGAAGAACAGCTTACACAAAAAAGTGGTTAGTAGATCAATTTTTTACTGAAGTTAATGCTGAAATCAGCGGAATTGATTATAAAAATGATTTTAGAGTGGCTGAGGACGAAATCGGTAGAACAATGTTATATACAGTTGGGATGGATGATGTTCCACTTACCTATTATAAGGGAAATAATCCAAACGAACCAATCAAGTTTTATAAGCTGGACACTTTAGTTAAAAAACATGGCATTGACTTCGTAAAAAATAATTTAAACATTTATGATTATTTAGTTCCACGTGAAAGAAAGGCTCAGGGTAGGGCAGAATTAGTATCCTTGGCAAAAACAAGAGATACCATCACAAAAGAAGGAGAAAATATACCAATGCAAACTTTTTCAACAACTGAAGATGTACAAAATACAGTAGATGCTGTAAATACAATTGAGAGTGATTTGAGTAATACAATAGATGAAACTCATCCTAAAACTGCTGTTCAACCAGAAAGTCTAACACTGCGAGAGATACGAGGTTTAGATAAGGTATTGCAAAGCTTTCGTGGAGAACTTACTAATAATCTCTCAAAGCTCACTGAGCTTGATAAAGATATAACAAAAGAAAAACAAAAATTAGAACAGGTTAGCACCCCCGGGCAGGAGGATGAGTTTCAACAAGAGCGCATACGTGACAGAATAAAAAAATTAGAAGATGAAAGAAGTGTACGACTTGAAGCGGCAAGTAAAAACAAAGAAGCATTACGCAGTCAAATAAACAGGATAAAAGAAACTATAAATAAGGTGTTAAAAGAAGACACAACATTGGGTGAGAGGATCAAAACCTTGTTTAGGGAGCAAGGTATTACTATTGTTAGTATTTTGACTGCCTTTGGTATGATTATTGGGGTATTAGTTGATGCCATTATTCCTACAACAGGAGGAGGGACTGCCCCAACTCCAAAACCTGATCCATCAAGTGTAAAAGATTGGATAAAAAAACAACTACTTAATCTTGGTAAACTTCTTGCCAACCTAGCTGGTAAAGCTGCTGCAGCACTTCCAGGAGTTATTGGTGCAATAGTATCATGGCTTTTATCTGCAACAGGTAATGTTATTAATTGGCTTGGTAACAATCTATGGGCTTTGCTTGTGTTTGTTTCCGGGTTGTTGTATGTGGCAGCCAAAGAGTGGTTCAGTAAATCTCGTAAATAAGTAATGCAGCAAGACCTATTACTATAGTACCAACAATTATAGTTGTTTTGTTATCTTCGTGTTCAATCGCTATTTTTTGTATTTCTGATGGGTTATGTTCCACAGTTTTATGTATTGATTTATCAAAGTCAGAATGTTCCGGTAAAAATTTCTTTGTTGTGGTGCCTTGAAAAGGTTGAATATTTTTTGGTGGCACTGGTTTTACATTTACATCATTGTTCAATCCTAATGCTTGTGCATCGGTTGCTATTACAATTTCATTATTGTAGTCTTGTATTATTCCGATTCTTAATTCCATGTCGCTCGGAGACATGTACAATCCACTTCCATAGACAAAATTTACTTTACTTCTTGCATATTTTAGGGTGTTTTCATATCTTGAAATTTGACTGGGTAAGTCGATGGGGCTATTTATTGCGTCCTCTACATTTGCTAAAAAATGTTTCTGTGCATCAAATGCCGTTCCAGTTCCAAGTATATCTGTTCTTGTTTGTGATTGTGAACCAAGGATTGCCCAGCAGTATGTTCTTATGCTGTCATTGATTCTTTCTACTCCGGCTCTTGTAAATCCAGATGAATCATCTAGTATAAAAGTAGACCAACTATTGTCAGCCTCAGATCCTTGTGCAATGTAATCAATGTGATATGTTTTATCACTCTCATAGACTGTGAAACTCATCGTTTTGTTGTCGTATACAGTATTTACCAAAGGATGATAACCAATATGTGTCCAGTAATTGTAAATTGTTCCTAGACCATTATTATAGCTTTGTTTTTGTCTCCAGTCTGAATTTAAGTCAACGTTAAACTCCTTGCATATTCTCTCGTATGCGTTTCGGTTATATGTGTTATTAAACGCATTCCAATTTGAGTCTTGCGGTAATGCTACACTCATCTCAAATAATATTCTTCTGACTTGGTAGTAGACATGAAATCGAAATAACGAACCAACCAAAGTATCAGCTTTTAGATGATTGTTAAAATCAATGCCACATCCAGCTGTCGCACACCAAATAGCAAAGTTTAACTGATTCTGCCAAAATAACATCCAATCTGTTCCCCAGCGTTGGACTATAGCATCTGATTTGACGTATGGGAGTTTGTATTTTTCAAAGACATTGGGGAATGATGCTTTAAAGCCTTTACCGTCTGATGTAATGACTATGTTTTGATTTATTATATCTATCACTTTCTTGCTAAAAGTATTTGAATATTGAGCATCCGGGTTATATTTGAATTCTTTAGAAATCATTTTTATTTGTGTTTTTATATTTATATATTAAAAAAAATGTTTCATACAATTTCAAACATAGACAACTCTATTAATTTACAACAGTATATCGATAATAGAGATGGAACTAAGCGCGTTGGATTAAAAAGTTTTACATACACTATCGGTTGGTATAATATTAATCATGAAACCATAAAGACACGAAACCCAGATAAAATAGAACATTTAGCAGGTGGACTCTATAACTTTCAAGACTTGATAAGAAAGTTTAATGAGCTAAATATAAAGATTATCCTGGACTATATATGTCTTAATTGGTGTAGCCTTTTTAAATACGCCAGTAGATACACGAATGTCAAGCGGTCTTTCAAAAATGTTAGGATTCAAGGACAGAAAATGGTTGACAGGTACTAATATAGCGGATTACCCAATGGATTTAGCTCCTTGCAAACAGCTATATGTTCATCTGAAACAAGTTAATACGAGTAGTAATTATTTCAATGGTGCACCAAGCACTATTATAGGTGTTGTGCCTGTAGTAAATAAGAAGTTTGGAGATATAGTATATACAAGTTTTTATCCTGAATATCACTGTCTTATGAATGGTGCAATTACTGAATTGAAAATAGAAGTCAGAGATGAGTATGGCAACAAAATAGATAATCACGGTTTGCCTATGAGTTGTGTTTTAGAAATTATTTAAAAAATATATTTTTATAAAAAAAACAATGAGTATATATGGACCAACAAGAATTACAAGAGACGAATTAGAGCTTTTAATAGGTAATGTTCAAAATTTATATATGCAAATTTTGCCTTTTGTTGACCAGTTTAATCATTTAAAAAATAGAGTTGATAATCTTAAATATGGGATTATAACAATATTTGCAGAGGCTAAGGGCCCACTTGTATCAAACAGAATACTCTCATTTGGTAACGGCGGGGCAGAAAAAAATGTGGGGCATGTAATGACACGCCGTGGACGGATTATGGGAATAGGTTTAGCATGTGAACGATTAGTTGGTGACGTATCTGTAATAGTTTCTGTCAATGGTGTTGAACAACCAAATTATGGTATAACGCTTCACATCATCCCACGCAATCATGATAACTTTGATAAACCTTTAGAAATTGGTGCTGGTTCTGTTGTTAACTTTGTATGCAAGGTTGCTAACGCTACAGCTGTAAATACGGTGGCATCATTATTAATTGAATTAATTTAATTGTTTATTTATTAATAAAAAATGCCGAAGCAACCGACAGCACCAAGTTTATATCCTGATTTGCCAGTGGAAAATTCAGTGGAAAACGGACAAAATTATAGATTACAAAAGATTTCAGAAATTGAAAAAAAGTTAATTACAGAACGAGATATACGTCGGTCACTTTATAAAAAATATAAACGTGGTATTAATATTACAGATGGAATTGACACTACCTTGATATCTGCAGGTGTTATTATGGCTGGAATTGGATTTGTTATTCCAGTTTTGTTACCTTTGGAAATAGCAGCAATAGTATGTGGAGCTACAGGTGTTTGTGTTAATTTTATCAGACGCAAGCTTAATGTAAAAGCTCAAAAACATCATGAAATAAAAACTTTGGCAGAGGCTAAGTTAAATAGTATAAAGCAGCTAATATCAAAAGCGTTGAGTGATGCACAAATATCTGATCAAGAGTTTAAGATGATTTTAGATGAGTTAGATAAATATTATAGTTTAAAAGAAGACACCAAACAAAAAAAGGCTAAAATAAGTGAAGCTCAAAAAAAAGAACTAGTAGAGCAGGGAAGAAAGGAAGCAATGGCAACATTACAAAAAAGTCTAAAAAGTGTGTAATAAATTGTTTTAGTAATGTGTATGAGTACGATCCACCACCTTTGTATTCAAGGTCAGAAAATTGTTAATTGAATGTAATTTTAATAACAAATCGACAAATTTGTTTTGTATTAAAGAAACATTTTATAATTTTGATAACTTATAAACAAAAATTAAACTTGCAATCTTCACTACCCCCATTTTAAAAAAGTTTTAATAAATCAAGAAAATCAGCATTTTCATGCTGATTTGGGTATGTTAAGGTTGTTTTTATTTGGTGGAGTTTTGATGATTTGGTAGTGGGATACTGCTGTCATTTTGGGTTTGCCAAAATGACAACAGAACACCCAGTTTACATATATATCCATTCCATTTATGTGATAAAGGGGTATTTTGGGGGAAAATGAGATTGCATGGCTATTATAGTCGTA
Source organism: Cyrtodaria siliqua (assembly GCA_037043455.1). NCBI lineage: Eukaryota > Metazoa > Mollusca > Bivalvia > Adapedonta > Hiatellidae > Cyrtodaria > Cyrtodaria siliqua. The sequence goes on along the minus strand of JAWPHD010016140.1, from coordinate 4,304 downwards.
CTTATCGGGTTAAGCGTTAAGTGTACATGATATATGCTGGATCCCGCAGCAGTATAGCCTCTATTGATTCTGTAAATATGCACATTTCATGGCAACACACTATGTTTAAAGTACATGTACACGGTTTAGGAGAAAACGCTGTAAATTAAAACATTTATCTCAGTTGCTTGCTTGATCACTTACATTATCCACAGCCACAAAAAAAAGTCCAAGGACGTGAAAAACAATGTTCAGATAAGCAAATCGTTCAACTGTATCTATTTTGTTTAATATTGTATTTTTTTTTAGAGAATATCATGTTAGTGCCTGATCTCATTCAGTTTTTCAGGTGAGGTTGAGAAAAAAATGAAGGCCGAGGCTATGCCGAGGGTTTCATTTTTTTCGTGCCGAACCAATCTCTAATCAGAGTAGACTCGTTCCTCATTTGACTCTGTCAACGTCAAAGAAAGTAGGGCGAACGGTTAGGTCACGTGATTATTCAAAACAAGTTATGACCATGTTTATAATAAATCCTTTTGCGTGATCTGCAAAGATAAAATATAGACCTATATCAAATAATTTCAGTTTTGTTTTCTATGAGTTATTTTTTTTAGTACTATTCTGCTATCGAGCTTCGGTTTGAAATGTTTAGATATGCGTATCGATTGAGAAGAACTAAGTACGTATTAGTTTTGTAGTAAAATAGTCCCGATTAAAACTAAATTGTGTTCGTGCATTATATCAAATCTTGCAACATCTAATCTGCAGATATTCTGAAAATTATATTTACACAAGAAATAAATAAGTTTCAGGCAAACATATTCCAAATTTAACAGGTTTTACCGAAATCTTGTAATTTAGTAGTTAACAGAGATATATGTGAGTGAAAGGAACGACAACTCTGCGTGGAGATTGATCAGGCACTAACATGATATTCTATTTATCATGTTGATCGTTTAAAATCATTTAGTGTTTGCCCTACTTTTTCCTCCAATCAGACGGTGAGGAATTTTAAAAAAATGGCGAACTTATTCATGTAAATTTCTAACGATCACCAATTTTAACCATTTAATCATTAAGTAATCGCTTACTAAATGGCACGCGCTTGTTTTGGCGCGAACGTGTTAAGACGCGTGGTTTCGTAGAAGCGCGGGGGAAAAGTAGGGCAAACACTAAGTCAGTTAGAGGCTAAGAAGTGAAATTTTAACAATTAAGAAACCCCGGTCAGTCGCTGCGCTCCTTCCCTTAGGGTTTCTTAATTGTTAAAATTTCACTTCATAGCCTCTAACTAATACTTAATTTATCTTTTTGCCCATTGCTTTCCGTTCAAAAATACCCAGACGTCATCAAATATACCATGACGTCAAAAGAGGTGATGACGTCATCAAAAGTGGTGCACAAGTAACTGCCGAGATAATATTTTTATCTCGGGCACCCTGTTTCTCGGCGGAATTAAACAAATCGACATGATAAATACACATTTTTGCAACGTAAATTTCCGCTAAAAACCATAACTTTTATATATAGTCTAATTCACTTTAAACATCCATATAATGTTCATTCCATTTTCATTTCTAAATTGTGTTTCAATTTTCCGAGACAGGTAATATTTCAAGCTCTAGTCTGATCTCTCCCGACCAATCATCGACATATGTTCCGGAAGATGAACAGATAAGTTTTGTTCCTGGCTCTGCTATGGACACCGAAGCCCTCTACAAGAACCGTAAGCAATGTCAACTTATATGAAGGACTTTCGAACATATGTGCACGTACATATATATAACTAAACAAGACAGACAAACGCAGGCATTTACCTGATTGTTCATGCGGAACACTATAATTATATATTTCTTTTGGTACGGAATATGAAAATTAATGATTTGGCTCTTTCCGTGACTTTTATCTCATTCGAAAATTGTATATAACATCATATGCAAAGTTTCGGGTCGTTGTGACCTACTTTCGACAAAATATAGATCACGTCAGGTCTCCCCATACGTATCCTGCTCCTTGCGTGCAAGATGTTCACCAAACTCCACCAGAATGTTTCTTACATGCATCTAACCTCATGTGTAAAATGTCGGTTCGTTGTGACCTACTTTGTACGAAATAAAAGTCACGTCCGGTCTCAACTACGACATGCATATCTTTCTTCTTTTCTGAAAGATTTTCTCCAAACTTCACCACAGTGTTCCTGATATGCGTCCAATATTACATGCACAATTTTTTTGTCTGACATACTTTCAATGAAATATAGGTCGTTGTCCGGTCTCCGTATCCAGTATCAACCGTAGATCATCCAGCGCCAGCAATATATTCCTACCAACAGTAGTTCCAGGTTACATTTACCTGCTTTTCGTATGTCCTTATTTTACATTAAAGTTTTTACATTAAAGTTTTAGGTAACTCCATTTATCATGCATCAAAGCCTAGGCCGTGAGCTAATAAGGTGAACCCTCCCTCCCCCGGGGGAAATTCTGTAGACCCTATTTTTCTCAAAGCCCATTATGTATGTAGTCTTTTACAACTTGTCTGCCATCTGAGCGTTGGGGTTTTATCGTGTTTCAGGGTGTAGAATACGTTACCTATAAAATAACAAGTAAATTTACTGCATTTTGAAGACTAAAAATGTATGGAAGAAACGGTTTGTATTTTAAATTGTGTTCATTATTGATTCCTTTTATAATACAAACTTTTGTTTCACTTACTTTTATACCTTGGATACCTGCTTTACTAAGCCTACGTTACCGTTATATTAAGTTTTTTCAGGTAAGACATTAAGAACATTAATGATGTTACATTGTAAAATTATTCCAAACCTTACAGATATCACAGACATACGTGCCAATGATGTTAATAATGATTGGTTCTTGTAATGTCCGTTACAGTGTGTGTTTTAAATAAATAATTTTCTATTTTCCGCATGTTAAATATTTTTAGAACAAATCTTCCAATAAACTATTAAAGTTTTATTGCAGCATTTCCTTTAGACATTAATTGATTGCAACAACTCATTTTGAACATTATTTATGCTTTTTAAAATACAAAATTTCGTTTCACTTAATGTTTATACATTTGATACCTGCGTTATTAAGTTTACGTTACCCCCATTGGAGTTCCCTTGATGAATGAAGGTGTTTGTTTAAGAATTTAAAAAAATATATATCTGATATCCGAAAATTATTTCAAACATCATTGGTTATTATAGAGAGTATTATGTCAGTGCCTTTTACTATCAAGTTTATTAGGCGAGGCTTAGAAAACGAAGAATGGCGGCTCTGCCTATTTATCATGTAGATTATCCACATTTTTTGTAAGAATTACTATTATTACCTATTTCTCAGAATCTTACGCTTATCGAGGACGCCGCCATGTTGTTGTTTTTGGTTTGTTTTATGACGTCAGGCAACGTTACGTACATGACGTCTGATAATGTTACGTACAATAAACGCCGAGGGATTCGGCATTGATTTGCTCTGTTGGTCATTGCCTAAAAAAGCAAAATTTAATAGGTCACCCCTTTATTAGGCAGAAAAGTGCATATCTGCATGATAAAACAGACATACGTATCCATGATGTGAAAAAATGTTTGGTGATTGTATTGTCCATTGCATTGCGTTTTTTTTTTAAATAATTAAAAATAACTGTCCGTGTGTTCCCAGGAATCTTGAAAAATCAACCAATTTACTTATAAAATGTTAATACAACATTTCTCTACGCGTCATCGATGGTAACATCAAAGTTTGACATGCACTTATGTCAATGATAATATGTGTTACATCATGTATTAAGCGTTACGTACGTTACTAATTAAGTTACATCGTGTTATTTAAAATTTAAATAAATCCCAATGTGTCTTCGTATTCGGCCCTGACGACCCGAAAGTTGGGGTTTCCACTCGCCTCTTGCACTCAAACTACTTGATAGATCTAGGGACGTAAGTGTCTGTCACAAAGTCGACTCAAGCTGCTTTGGTAAGTAGGTCCAATACCATATCTGCCCAATCGTCAAACGTACCAGGAGCTGACGGCTGACTATGAGGTATTGCGTTACCTTCACACACATACACACACTATTCAGAAGGTCGCTATGTGATTGGCTCAACTGATGCTTCTAAGCAGTAGAGCAGTAGAGCAATTCGGTTTTGTTATTTCTAACTGAATTGCCATCAGCTGTTGAGGACCCTGGTAATGAGAATAGAGCATATGATAGCTTCAAATTAAGCTCAGTCTTATGCCTGATCAATATGGGAACCAATTAACCGAATTAACCGAATATAGTGTGTTACAGATCGGGTCGGCGTGTCAGTTATGAAAGTCAGTGAC
>JAWPHD010016139.1:0-51421 GCA_037043455.1 Cyrtodaria siliqua | reverse complement strand
ATTGTAACTATCAATAAAAGCTCCGACAAGTTTGAAAACCAGCCAGATTGGACCATTTACACCGGAGTTATGGCCCTTGATTTTCTGAAATATGCTATATTTTCGCCTCATTAAGAAAGGGCCTTCATTTCTCCAAATTTCATTGAAATTTTTCAGGAATGATCAGTAGCAAGCCTAGTTGTACATATCGTCACTGTGTTCCAGTTGAATGATTTTGGCGGAGTTATGTCCCTTTAAAGGTTTTAATACACAAACTTTGTCCTGGCTAGTTTTCCTGAACCCCTGGCCGGATTTAGACAAAACTTTTTAGGGATGATCAGTTCCAGGTCTAGTTGTGCAAATCTTTGCCTAGTTCCGGTTGAATGATTTTTGGCAGAGTTAGGGCCCTTTAAAGGTTTTAATACACAAACTTTGTCTAGACTATTTTCCTGAACGTCTCCCCACGTTTGAAACTTTCAACGAAACTTTACAGGGATGATCAGCACCAAGCTTAGTTGTGCATATCATCGTCGCATTTTTGGTTAACAGATTTTTGGTGGAGTTATGGCCCTTTAAAGGTTTTTGATACACTAACTTTGTACAGACTAGTTCTCCTGAACCCCTGGCTGGATTTTAACGAAACTTGACAAGTATGATCAGTACCAAGCCTAGTTGCCTATATCATCACCATTTTCTGGTTGAACGATATTTGAAAGAGTTATGGCCCCTTGTGCATAAACTTTATCTTTAGCCAGTAGAGCGTCCACAGGCCCTCTCGGGCCTCTTGTTTTCACAACTGTGGCCGATTTTTTTTCACAATTAAAAAACTTTTTTTTTGGGGTCAGTAACATTTCCTAATCTAACTTTCTCTATTGTTTTGTTTACACTAGAAAGTTTATCTAAAATGTACCATATTATGCTCACTAATTGTGCATTTGTTTTATAGTGTCCTCCTCCCACTAAAACAATGTATGCATTGAGTAATATTAATCTTTCAATACTTTTTTTCACAAATCAGACAGTTATCGCGCTTTTTTTATTCACAAAATGACCAGGCTAGGGAGTCTTCACATTTTTTAGAAAAAAATGCCCTGACCTCTTAAATTGATGGATTGGGTCAGTCGAAATGAACACAAGAAACTAATCAGAAAAATTATGAATAGGTTGAAGAAACTGTTTTATCTCATCAGTGAGGCAAAGCTGACTTGCCTTTCTCAGGCTCTTTGGTTTCACTAAAAAAAGATCAATTCCACTATAACACTGCGGGCAGCGGTGCCATGGAGATCTATAATATTATTTTTACTAAATATTTACTAATTAACCAAACATTTCATAATCAATGAAAGGCATTATGTTTCTGTTTGATTGTCCTCATGTACGTGTTTTGATGTTGCCAAGTGATAATGGGGTGGTATATTAATCTTGTATTGGAGATAAAGGTGGTGTGATTTAAGTGAGATGGGCAGTGTTGTATGATCTGAGTGAGATAGGCAGTGTTGTATTATTTAAGTGAGATGGGCACTAGGTGTTGTGTGATTTAAGTGAGATGGGCACTATGTGTTGTGTGATTTAAGTGAGATGAGCACTAGGTGTTGTGTGATTTAAGTGAGATGGGCAGTGTTGTATGATTTAAGTGAGATGGGCAGTGTTGTATGATTTAAGTGAGATGGGCACTAGGTGTTGTATAATTTAAGTGAGATTGCACTAGGTGTTGTATTATTTAAGTGAGATTTGCACTAGGTGTTGTATAATTTAAGTGAGATGGGCACTAGTTGTTGTATGATTTAAGTGAGATTTGCACTAGGTATTGTTTGATTTAAGTGAGATTTGCACTAGGTGTTGTATAATTTAAGTGAGATGGGCACTAGGTGTTGTATGATTTAAGTGAGATTTGCGCTAGGTGTGTAGCTATAGGTGTGGTATGATTCAAGTGAGATTGACACTAGGTGTTGAATGATTTAAGTGAGATGGGCACTAGGTGTTGTATGATTTAAGTGAGATGGGCACTAGGTGTTGTATGATTTAAGTGAGATGGGCACTAGGTGTTGTATGATTTAAGTGAGATGGGCACTAGTGTGATGTAATCCAGGGATAGTACTTTTTATCCCAGCCAGGACCGAATTAGGATAGGTTGTCGAAATACGTAAAAAACAATTTCACACGTGACCAGTCCTTTGCATGAGATTTTAAACCGAAGAAGTTTGCTGCTAAAAATGCCCAGTGCAATACAGCAAGAATAAATAAACACATATACAGAATAAATGCTTATATGCACATGAGATGTACAGGTGGGAGTAGTGGCAGAGTTTAAGGATGCTTTGAACAGTATAACTGACATGAAACATCTATTAATATGCTCATGCAGATGTGCTGGATAAATAGGTTAAACACTTTTCTTTCTTTTTTTACCTAGGCATTTAGCTTATACAATACTATTTGTAGCATGGTCGGTGACATTTCCTTTGATGAATGCAGAGCATTTAATCGTTTAATTTACAGTAACTAAAGGGGCATGGCTATAACTTACTACAACTACCGGATATTGGAATTTAGAGTACGGTCACTATTATGTCACAGTGTTACTCAGTACATCTCGGTGTTTAAATAAGCCAACTCGCTGAGACCAGACTCTATTACATATATATATCTGCATGATGATTACCTGGTGTAACTAAATTATTTTGTTTCTGATACCGAGCCATTTAGCACACAAGTACACACAATTTGTACCTGTATGATATATACAGGCAACACCTGGAGTTAAATGAGACATTTATAACTGGTGTATGATACACCTGTGTGCAGCTTTCATCCTTGTTCTTGTGAATTTTTCCTACTCTCCTGTTGATAACCTAGAATAAACAAGGAGAAGATGAGGTGGTGGTTAAATGTTACTGATGTTGTTAATTGTGTTTTCGATATTGCATTACTCTCCTAGAGATATACTCCACCCTCTCAGGGGCAATGCATATTACAACAGAGATGTGTTTACAGGCGGCCACATTTTTAGCTCTACTGGCCAAGGGCAGATAAAGTGGGATGGCGAGTTGTCCGAGTGATTTTATGGTCTGTTAATTTTTACCTTGTTAAGACGATAGGGCATTCATTTTTCATCCGATCTTTACCAAACTTAAAACAGATTGTTAATATCAATGAAAGCTCGGACAAATTCGAAAATCAGCCAATCGAACCAGTAACAGCAGAGTTATGGCCCTTACTTTAGTTAAAAATGCTATATTTTGCCTCGTTAAGACGATAGGGCATTCATTTTTCATTTGATCTTTACCAAACTTTACCAGATTGTTAATATCAATGAAAGCTAAGACAAGTTTGAAAAACAGGAAGTAACAGCGAAGTTATGGCCCTTGATTTAGTTGCAAATGCTATATTTTGCTTCGCTTAGACCAAAAAAAAGATGACTTTGTTTCCGGTGGCCCAACCGACCCTATTTTTAAGGGGCCGACCCTAAAACTTTTTATGAAAAAACAACAACAAAATAAATAAATTTGTTCTAAACAATGATTTATCACAATATATCGAGGTAAACTGACATCACAGAGAAACTTGCAGTTGTATCATCAACTTGTATGGGGTTTATGAGATAAATACGTGTAGAATTGCACAATATCTTGCTCCAAAAAAAAATTAAAAAAAAATGCCTAACCTACCCTATTTTTTTTAGAGCATGCAATAACACACCTAATTTTTTTTTTGGCCTAAGACAATAGGCCCTTTGATTTTCATCCGAACTTTACCAAACTTTATCAGATTGTTTATATCAAGTAAAGCTAACCAGATAGATCGGACCAGTAACAGCAGAGTTATGGCCCTTGATTTAGTTAAAAATGATATATTTTGCCTCATTAAGATGAAATGGCCTTCATTTGGCCGGATTTAAATGACACACTTTGCAGGGATGATTAGTATCAAGCCTAGTTGTACATATCGTCACCGTGTTCCGGTTGAATTATTTTGGCGGAGTTATGACCCTTTAAAGGTTTTAATACACAAACTTTGTCTGGACTAGATTTCAGCAAAACTTTGCAGGATGATCAGTTACTCAGCCCAGTTTTGCATATCATCGTTATGTTCTGATTGACAGATTTTTGGCGGAGATATGGCCCTTTATACAAACTTTATACAAACTAGTTCTCCTGAACCCCTGGTCGGATTTCAACGAAAATTGACAATGATGATCAGCATCAAGGCTAGTTGTGTATATCATCGCCGTATTCCAGTTTAGTGATATTTGGCAGCGTTATGGCCGTTTAAAGGTTTTAATACACAAACTTTTTCCAGACTAGTCTCTTCAGAACTGCTGGCCGTGTTTCAGTGAACCTTGGCAGGGATGATGAATACCAAGCCTAGTTGCGTCTGTCATTGCAGTGTTCTGGTTGAATGATTTTAGGCACAGTTATGGCCCTTTTAAGGTTTTAATACACAAACTTTGTCCAGACTAATTCTCCTGATCCCCTGGCCGGATTTCAAAGAATCTTGGCAAGGATGAGCAGTACCTAGCCTAGTTGCGTATGTCATTGCCATGTGTTCTGGTTGAATGATTTTTCACGGAGTTATGGCCCCTTATACATAAGCTTTATCTTTAACCAGTAGAGCGTCCACAGGCACTCTTGGGCCTCTTGTTAATTAGGTATAAACAAAACGTAAAAATGCTGGTAAGCATGCTCTGCATTAGGAGAATTACATATTATATTATATACCTCTAAAATGTTTAAATTGGATGCAAGACTTAACGGTAACCCCAAATATAGCACATTATAAATGAGTTAATTTTATTAAATAGGGAGGGTGGGGGCATTTAAACGGGGGTATATGGTATGAACGCATATTAAACAATGATCTTATCAAGTTATATTTATCAATAACACAAATTTATAACTAAACATACCCAATGGCAAAATGTTTAAATGGGTCATAACATCACTTGAAGTGTTTTGAGTTACTCAAAAATACAGTTTTACCAGCTTAATAATTACATTGTTCTGCTACTGTTTCATATTTTGTTGTTTTACCAACTAGTTCTTTTTTTGTATTTGCAGTAAGATGAATTGCATTTGCTTACAAGAGAGTTCAGCCTGAATAGGTTAAGGTAAGTATCTCGAGTAATATGATATCATCTGAAATGAAATTGCAAATAATTATGATGATTTTTCCAATAAAAATAAGATGTTAACAATATTTTTGAGGGCCTTTAAGTTTTAAAGTTATGGCATGACGATAATTGATATTTAGTTACTGTTTATAACCAGAATTGTAGACAAACTAAACCAGGGATCACTTTTGGCTGCAATTCCGAGATATTCTCGCATTAAAAGATCTCAACAAAACTGCGAAAAGCGAGAAAAAAATCATGTCCGCTGATTATTGTTGGTACTGTTTTTTTGTAATAAAATATCCTTTTCCTCAGTTGAACAACTTGAACAACAACGGCAACTCTTATTGACTATCGCTTAGCCACTTGTCAAAACATTTTACCGTTAGCGTCCTGATGATCAGACCGTCCTGATGATTGGACACAATTCTACTTTGTAAACACATCATGCCATCGGTAAAAAAGGCGTTCACCTGCCAAAGTGCCTCTGACTGTGGCATTTTTTTAAAACTTCGTATGAAATAACAATAATGCGATGGCCAATGCAATTACAGAGGTAATGTATCTAAGCCCTGAATCCAGTACTTCCATGAAATTGAAGTTTCACCTAAAATGGTTGCTATCATCATTGGTCACAGATGATTGTGAATGTGCATATTCCATGCAGCATTAATAACCCCAAATGTTAAGAAACAAGTAGTCTGCACAGTCTAATAAAAACAATTAACGATAAACGGGAATGAGCTTAGTCAATTTTAGTTTAGTAAGCCATAAAAGTGTGACAAATGGAAAAAGCAAGACAGGTTAAACTGATTTAAGTGAAATAAAGAAAGAAATTGTTCAATTAACATTATATTTTTTTCGGTTGTTTGATAAAAAGTCTCATTAAAATAACAAAAAAATCTAATTTTTGGAAAAAGCTTATTGTCTTCACCTGTATTGAGATTTTCTCTCATTAAACTGGCAGGCTAGGGTAATCCCTGCTAAACTTGGAGAATTGATTGCTGTTTTATTGCCACATATATTAGTTCCATTATTCGAAGAATAAGGAGTCTGCTTTCCTACCACAGGCATGGTTAAAGGGACACATGGCAATCTTGATTTTTTGAAAACTCGCGGCGTCACGTTAGTTTTTCTAAATAACATGCATTATTTCAATCATTAATAATAATTAAAAGAATAGTATGAACCAAATTGTTTTTGTATATTACTGACTTTTGATAATACTGCATCAATAATATATTTCAACATTTGGTAAAATAACATAGAAAATTTAAAAATCTAAATTTTATTTAATGATATGCAAGCAGTTTTAAAGTCAAAATGATCCTTGGTAAATAAGTAGAGACGCTAATATTGATGCTTGATACAAATTTCAAGATTGCCGTGTGTCCCTTTAAATGTGGGAAACAGTATCTTAAAGGTCAAGTAACCTCTCAACCTTTACTTGATCTTTCCTGAAGTTGTTGCCTATTAAGTAAGTGGTCTATTTATAGTACAGGTTATATTACATAAACAATACAGATGTAAAATTATGTTTGAAAAGAAACAGTTTAAATCAGTGGTAGTGCATCCATGCAGGTCGAGGGTTATCAGCATTGCGTTGTTAGCCCTGCATCTCACTGCTGCGAGTTCGAATTCCACTGGGAGTTCAACTTGTAAGTGTGAAAGTGTTGATTCTTACGGGCGGGAGATATACAGTACTGGTTCTACGCGGGAGATATACAGTACTGGTTCTACGCGGGAGATATACAGTACTGGTTCTACGCGGGAGATATACAGTACTGGTTCTACGCGGGAGATATACAGTACTGGTTCTATGCGGGAGATATACAGTACTGGTTCTACGCGGGAGATATACAGTACTGGTTCTACGCGGGAGATATACAGTACTGGTTCTACGCGGGAGATATACAGTACTGGTTCTACGCGGGAGATATACAGTACTGGTTCTACGCGGGAGATATACAGTACTGGTTCTACGCGGGAGATATACAGTACTGGTTCTACGCGGGAGATATACAGTACTGGTTCTACGCGGGAGATATACAGTACTGGTTCTACGCGGGAGATATACAGTACTGGTTCTACCCAGGGGGTTGTCTGCCTACATTACAAAAAATATCGACCATCATACATAGCCTATAATGTGCTGAAAAATGATGTTACACACCAAACAAACCAACAAAACAAACATCAAATCAGTGGTTTCAATTAATGAGTAGAGATATCGGGTGATATTTGGCAGTAATATTATACATGTATATATTGTACATGTGTACAGGACATATTATTAGAATGTGTATCATCTCCATTATCATCCAAGGAATAAATCTGATCTGCCTTAAAGATGAATGGCCACCCTTTTTGTAGTATTATCAATTAACAAATTTGACTCTTAAACATCATATGAACATTTCTTGATAGTCCCGGAGAGAAACATATATTTAAAACTGCTACTAAGTTGTATGTAAAAATAAGTATTATTTGCATGAGGTAGATACTACTTTTACCACTGCGTGACTGCAGGGGGAAATGAGGTAAATCTGAATTGTATAGCTGCACAACTATTGCCAGATAATTGATAAATACATTTACCTGTGGATTAATTTACCTGTTCAATGTTATTTATGTCATCAAATAAAATCTTATTCTCGCTTATTGCAATGTGTGATTGTACATATATATTGTTGTCTATTGATTTCGATTTAATAAACATAAATACGTCATGAAACAAAACATGGCCGGAAAACTTTAACAGATATCTTTCCCATCTCTTCCCTCATCCACTCTCTTCCTGCAGTCTGATTTTTTTCAAAAATATTCATTATGGTCAGGCCATCTTGCTGGCAGCTTGTCTGAAGCACAAGACTAGTTCACTCTAACCGAGTTCTCAATTGAGACAAAAGTCATGCAGTCATGCAGTCGCGCTCAATTAGCGATGATGAGCTCCTAATGCGAACATCAAGCTGAATGCTATTTGGTTGATGCAGTTGCATGACAGCAGCTGTTCCCTCAGGATCACATATATGCATACATGAATCAATACAAACTGTAAATACATATTGAGTATTAATTTCGCTGATATTTATGTTTACCTACCGATTATAAGGCATGTTTTCAAACATTGACTACTGTATATTTATTTTGCTGATATTTATGTTTTGGGTTATATTACATTCATTCCAAATGTAGGTGCAGCAATATAAAACCTTGATGATGTTTTAAACCCCACCATTCGGTATCTCTACCACCAGTAGGTATACACTGTAGCCAGTTCAAGATAAGGGTTTCAGCATTCTGACCAATCACTGATCTTATTTTTACAGGTACAGCTTTTAATAGATGCGCCAACATTCAGGATTTGACAGTTAGGAATAAAAGTTATGTTCTAGAAAGTACAGAAAATAAATACATTATATGATTATTTTTATATATCTGTATAGAGTAATGTTTAGTGTATTTGCATGCCAAATTTTATGGTTTAAAACAACCTTATTATTTAGAAATTTGTGATTAAAACCTCTCTGAGCAGCATAATGCCTAAAATGAGTTTCTCTGGGGCCATGTTTTTTTTTTATACTCAACCCTGGCCTTTAAGTTTACTATTTGTTATGTTGCAGGTGTAGCAGACAATGAGGGCATGCTGGAGGAAAACAAAGCCACCAGGTAGGTGAAGTGCTCGTTACAGACATGTAATTGTTTGTGGTATTGATAAACAATCAGTTTTAAAATTATTTTTTTAGCTAAAATATAAATAATCGAAATGCCACCAATGATGAGATATTGAGGTAAGAGATGGTGAGGTTAGATATAAGAGATAATGAGGTTAGAGATTTTAAGAGCTGATAAGGTTAGAGATTATAAGTGTTGATGAGGTTAGAGATTATGAGATGATGCGAATAGAGATAATGAGAGATTATGAGATTAGATATAAGAGATGATGAGGTTAGAGATTATAAGAGATGATAAGGTTAGAGATTATAAGAGATGATGAGCATAGCGATTATGAGAGATGATGGGGTTAGAGCTTATAAGTGTTGTTGAGGGTAGATATTATAAGGGAAGATAAGGTTAGAGATTATAAGTGTTGATGAGGTTAGAGATTATGAGATGATGCGAATAGAGATAATGAGAGATTATGAGGTTAGATATAAGAGATGATGAGGTTTGAGATTATAAGTGTTGATGAGGTTAGAGATTCTACATGTTGATGAGGGTAGAGATTATAAGAGGTGATGAGAATATAGATGATGAGAGATAATGATGTTAGAGAGTATACAGAGATGGTGAGTTTAGAGATTATAAAGAGATGATGAGGTAAGAGATCAAATTATAGAGACAATGAGGTTATGTTACGAGTAAAGAAAGAAAGCAAAACCAGCAAAACAAAAATATATAATTAACAAATTTATTTACATAGAACAATCGCTTACAGAATACACAAATCCAGTTTTTCATCAATATCCAATTTTTAAATTAAGTCCAAATAAAAAAATCCAATGTTCCTTTAATTCACATTAGCTTTAATTCAAAACAGTAAGTGTCTCTTTAATCCAAAACAGTAAATGTCTCTTTAATCCAAAACAGTACGTGTCTCTTTAATCCAGAACAGTAAATGTCTCTTTAACCCAAAATAATTTCTGACATTTCTGATTCAGTCCAAATATCCAATTTCACTGTTATTATGAATGAGCACAATATGTATTAAGTCCTCTCAATTATTTTTATAAAATCATCCAGATCTAAATTAACTTTAATAAGAATACTGAAACTGGTTTCAATAGAACTCCCAGAGTTTGTTTATATAATGTCACTGAAGGCTTCCCCACTAAAACCGTCCAATAAGAATATTCCAAATTTCATCATAAATGAATTTGCCTAAAATAGTCCAATGAAAACAGTCCACATCATCAAAAATGAATTTTCATAAATAATTTGCATATATATTGTAAACATGTTTACATCTATACTATTTTTAACTTTCTTCAAGGCCAAATCAATAATAAACACGCAACAATGCATGTACACTTATAGGTAACAGTTAGGGAATATACAGATGATGATGAGATTAGAGACTATTAGAGATGAAAAAGTTATGAGAATATAAGAGATGATGAGGTTACAGATAATGCGGTCAGAGATTATAAGAGATGATGAGGTTAGAGATCAAAAGAGATGATGAGATTAGAGGTTATATATAAGTGCACTTGTACATTTCATCTGAAAGTGAAGCACATTTTAATGTGATGGTTTTCTTTATACATTATTTAGACAACTATATCCACAATTTTACAGAGCCTTTAGGCAGTAAGGATCTAAATATATGTACCCAAGTTTCAAGTGTGACACTGACCCAACAGCCATATAGATGGCTTTACTGAAGTGTCAACTTCATTTAGTTTGAATGAATGAATGAATGGTGTTTTACGGCACGTCGACACATAAATACGTCATATTGTGCGCAAAAACTGATGAATGATGAAGAAATGAAGGGTTAATTAAAAATTAATGTAAATATATAAAGATATAACTATTTACATGTAAGAGATGATATGGTAGTAATATAAACTATATATGTAAATCAACAAATGCCCGAAAACGGGTATATAAAAAAGTAAATATATACAAGAACATATTATAATGATTTATATAGTCTGACTTCCTTCAGGAAATCTAAAACTAGACTAAAACCTATAGTATTAAATAACTCGGTCAAAGTATTAACATTGTAGTACCTTTGACGCATAGGATCAAAGTCTACACATTCCAACAATATGTGTTTGAACGTTAACAGTGCAAAGCAGGGTATACATTCTGGTAATTGCTCACCTTGTAATAGACATGAATGAGTATAACGTGTATGCCCTATCCTGCACCGGGCTAGGACAACTTCCTCTCGACGAATGGGTCTACTAGAAGAACGCCATTCTCCGAGTAACGGTTTAATTGAATGGTTAGATGATAATAACTGTGTTCAAACTATGATTAGTATATTGGTGATTGTTTTCCATTTATTAAAAAACAAACATGTATGTGATTTTAACTTAAATGAAAATCATTTTCAGTCCAACAAATCTCATAATGTAATTATCCCCCTTTGTTATCTTTCTAAAGACTGTTTGTTTGTTTGTTTATATGGTGCTTTACGTCATTTTCAACACGTGAGGTTATACATGACGGTCGATTTTTTGTGGTGGAAGCAGACAACCCACTTTTCCTGGGTAGAAACAGCACTGTACAACTCCCGCCATCCGTAAGAATCGACACTTCCTCATTTACAAGTCGAGCTCCCAGTGTGATTTGAACCCGCAGCGGTGAGAGGCAAAGTTTACAACGCAACGTCACTGAAAGACTTTCTCATTAAAAAAAACAAGAAAAAAAACAAAAAAACTAATGGAAGTTTGTAATTGCTACTCTAGAGAACCTAAAATCAGTCAACCTGGTTTGCCAGAAGAACTCATCAGTATAAATATAAAGAAGCAAGTATGGGTAGTTACTATAATCTTATCCTGATGCGTTAATTCACAATTGATCATAATAGCTTCCTACTGAATTCTCTTATCAGGTAATTTTATGTTCACAATTATTCATATAGCTTTCTTGGGAATTCTTTGTCAGGTGTGTTTGGGTGGTGCATTGATCATAATTATTTGGAAGTCATCAGTGTAATATAACATAGGTGGGGTTACGGGGCTGGGGCAGTGGTGGGGATGGGTTTGTGGGGTGGTGCGATGGTTTGGGATGTGTACTGTGACATTGTCGCTGATAACAGTTGTTTGATGATTGTCATCAGACTTTTAATCAGAGGTGGTAATCGGAGATATATATTGATTCATCATTGGCTTTGAGCCTCTCATTTGATATCAGTGTTAAAGGGCAGGGTTCACTTGTATAGATATCCAGCTGATGGCAGTTATAGCTGTATGTGCTTTTATCAGTGAATTGATTTCGTATTTGACAGAACAAATCTTCATACATTCAAGAACAGTTGTGCCAGATTTCAATTAAATCAGTTAGGTAGGGATATAAAAAAGTTCTTATTTTCTCTTCATGCATATACTGTAAGAAAAGATTATTTAGCTTGGTGAAAATTTAACGCAGTAGATGATTTTCGATGGTTTCAGGTATATTAGCGCATTGATGAATTAGCGCTCGGCCATAGAATCCATTTTAATTTAGCGCTCTCGCTTGCTCCGCAGAATTGCGACAATTCCCGATTATGCCTGATCATAATATTATCCCGATCCGTAACATCGACGCGGCAGTTTTGATTGCTTTTATTTGTTAAACCTACCTTCAGGCTGTCAACAAAATTGTTTTGTATAACGGCGTTCGCATTTCTGAGTGAACACATCTTACAAACACGGCAAAACCAAACCCATCGACATTATGATTTTGTGTTGAAGGATTTCAGAGAAAACAGATTTTGGTAAGAAAATCATTCTTTTTTAGCGTACGTATTGAATTAGCACACTGGCAATGTCTGTTAATAGCGCTAAAATAAGATATCCGCTAAATAATCATCTCTTACAGTAGACAGTGCAGTGTATAACAACAAAGTAGACATTTTCACTTGCCTGTGCTGCTATAGTATGGCTAGACAGAAGACATTTGGGGACACATTAACCTTTAACCCGCTACTTATATATAATGGACTGTTCTTTCTTTGAATTAAGACCATCCATTTATGTGACAGATTTATGTTTTGGGGAAAATGACTGTAAACTCAGATAGAGCCCTTAGTGAACGATGGAGCAACGATGGCATATGGCATTAACAGTTTTCTAAATAAGCCAGGTGAGCAGTGGCTGCATGCACAAATAACGAAAAATAGGTGGTGGTTACCAAAATCGCCTACTCTGATCAGCATGATATCTTGTCTTTGGTGAGTTTTATACATGGACATGTGGTAATATAGGTTTAGTCGATTGAAAGATGGCAGTTGTTTAAGCAGGCATTGCATTATGTCTTTGAAAACCTTGCAGGTAAGTGCAAACTGGAGTCTTGCCTGCACATACCCGCCGGTATTCCCTCTAGGCTGAATCATAGCTCTATAGCCCCTCACCGCTGTAGGGTCGATCCCTCAGGGGCCTAGGAATCTTTATGTGAGGAAGCTATCCAGCTGGCTTGCGGAACGTCGGTGGTTCTACCCAGGTGCCCGCCCGTGCACGAAAATTGCCCGGAGGGGCACCTGGGGTCTTCCTCCACCAATGGAAGCTGGAAAGTCGCCATATGACCTTAGCTGTTGGTGCGACTATAAAATCCAATTCAATTCATAGCTCTATAGTACTGTAATCAGGGTCCAACAAATCACATGCCCGGAGCCCACGGGCTACACAAAGTTGATGTCCGGGGTACCAGAAATTTCTATCGAGAGTCGGGGCTACTACAAATTTGCATGTGCAGCAGCCCGTCAAACCAGATTTTAGCGCTAATCAACACCACTGTTTTTACAGCTTATTATTCAAGATAAGATTTAAATCGACGATTTCAAAATGGAAGAATGTTTTTTATTCCCCAGATAACTCAAATAAATATTTAAAAAGTCAAAATACCCCCCCACCCCACTCGACACTAACTCAATGAAGAAGGAGACCACCTCACGAATTCCGGGCTACCAAGTTCAATTTGTGGTAGCAGGGCTAGCACGAAAATTCAAAATTTGTTGGACCCTGTGTAATACCGTTAGAGGTTAGAGTGATGATTCACTATCCCTGTAATAACTCTGATCCGGATGTACAACTTGTGAAACTTCACAGGCTCATTGCCTATAACCCTATTGCTCTTGGGGTCAGTTGGCCAAAGGTGAAGGTCATCATGACATTGCAGGTACATTGCCCTTAGGGGGAGGAGGTACCCTATTGCTTTTGGGGCAGTAGGTCAAACATCTAGGTCACATTCACCTGACAATGATCCAGTTTTGAAAAATACTTTCTGCACTTCAAGTCGAATAGTTACTTGCCTTTTTCTTTACATAATAATTGGACATATTATGTACCGTTTACAGTACTCTTGTTTATAGTTACATTTAAGAATACAGTTGGACAACATAGGATGTCTTCTCAAATATCACTGAACAATAAAAGGGCATGCCTTAAACATACCTGTACTTTTAATGTATTTTTTGTATAAGTGTTTTCAATCTGAACACTAAAATTAATATTTGTGGTCTAGATTACTTGGTAAATATCCTGTTAGTCAGTGCGACAATAACGGATATCATAATATTAGTTATGTGTCACAAGCAGGTATACAGATATTGCAATGTATTATGTAGAGATAAAACTCAACTAATTTGATCTTTGAACAATCACATGCTATGATTATGTGGGAGGATATATGGAAGGTGGTTGTCCTTTAATTTTTTTTAAAATATTATGTGTCGACTATTGTAACCTGATCCTGATTGTGAGCTGTGAGTGGATTTAATGCAGAACGGAAGTTAAATAGTAAACAAACAAATATTTCACGTTGTAAATTTCAAAGCAGGAAGTATTCATAGTTATGCATCAATAATAATATGTGTCAACATGGCATGTCTTAAAGGAAAGTTTGAAAATCTTACCGAGGAAAATATAACAGGTAAGTGTTTGCTTAAAGTAGCTATCCCACCAACAACAGCCACATTTTACAACATAAGTTCATCATTTTTTAACCTACTGACGACAAGGTATATATATATATATAATTCATATTTTGAGAATCCAAACTACAGACACAATATAAACGGCTTTAACCAGCCAGGACAAACCCCAGAGCTGGAGCTTTGAATTAAGTTACCAACTCATAATTCAATAACAGGTATTTTAAGAAGCCGTGAAAAACCCTATACTTTTAATTGGCATATATACATTATTATATGACCTAAACACCTGGATAGAGTTTTGATAAATGGTTTTGTAGTGTAATTTTGCCTTAAGTTGGCAGGTTAATTTCTTTAAAACACAGAAAACTCTTATTTGTCTTTATGAATAGTATATAATTGGTGTTGCCATGTCACTCCTCACATGTTAGATATGGAATGCCAAAACACCAAAACGGTGCTGACAGGTATGATGAGCGGTGAAAGCAACCTCCAGCCATAAGTCTAAAAGATGACAATTTTACTGCCCAGACCAACGACCCTCAATGACTCTCAATACCCATAAAAATAGCAACAGAATATACAAATTCTTTGACAGCACATCATCAAAGAATGCGAATGTATTTTTTCTTTTTCTTTTTTTTTTCTTTTTAACTCTACTGGCCAAAGGCCAGCAGAGCTTATGGGATGCCGAGTTGTCCGTCGTCCGTCCGTTGTCCGTCGTTAACTTTTGTCTCGTTAAGACGATAGGGCCTTCATTTTTCATCCGATCTTTACCAAGCGTTAAAAGGTTGTTAATATCAATGAAAGCTTGGATAAGTTCGAAAACCAGCCAGATCGGACCAGTAACAGCAGAGTTATGTCCCTTGATTTAGTTCAAAATGCTATATTGCTATATTTTGCCTCGTTAAGACGATAGGGCCTTCATTTTTGATCCTATCTTTACCAAACTTGACCACATTGTTAATATCAATGAAAGCTCGGACAAGTTAAAAAACCAGCCAGTTCGGACCAGTAACAGCGGAGTTATGGTCCTTGATTTAGTTAAAAATGCTATATTGCTATATTTTGCCTCGTTTAGACGATAGGGCCTTCATTTTTGATCCTATCTTTACCAAACTTTACCACATTGTTAATATCAATGAAAGCTCGGACAAGTTCGAAAACCAGCCATATCAGACCAGTAACAGCGGAGTTATGGCCCTTGATTTAGTTAAAAATGCTATATTTTACCTCGTTAAGACGATAGGGGCTTCATTGTTCATCCGATCTTTACCAAACTTTATCAGATTGTTAATGTCATTTTAAAGCTCGAACAAGTTTGAAAACCAGCCATATCGGACCAGTAACAGCGGAGTTATGGCCCTTGATTTAGTTAAAAATGCTATATTTTGCCTCGTTAAGACGATACGGCCTTCATTTTTCATCCTATCTTTACCAAACTTTACCACATTGTTAATATCAATGAAAGCTCAAAAAAGTTTGAAAACCAGCCAGATCGGACCAGTAACAGCGGAGTTATGGTCCTTGATTTAGTTAAAATGCTATATTTTGCCTCGTTAAGACGATAGGGCCTTCATTTTTGATCCAATCTTTACCAAACTTTACCACATTGTTAATATCAATGAAAGCTCGGACAAGTTCGAAAACCAGCCATATCGGAATAGTAACAGTGAGTTACGGCCCTTGATTTAGTTAAAAATGCTATATTTTACCTCGTTAAGACGATAGGGGCTTCATTGTTCATCCGATCTTTACCAACTTTATCAGATTGTTAATGTCATTGAAAGCTCGAACAAGTTCGAAAACAGCCAGAGCGACCAGTAACAGTGGAGTTATGGCCTTCTTTCAGTAAAAAATGCTATATTTTGCCTCGTTAATTAAGACGATAGGGGCTTCATTGTTCATCTGATCTTTACCAAACTTTATCAGATTGTTAATATCAATGAAAGCTCAGACAAGTTCGAAAACCATTCATATCGAACCAGTAACAGCGGAATTATGGCCCTTGATTTAGTTCAAAATGCTATATTTTGCCTCGTTAATACGGTAGGGCCTTCATTTTTCATCTGATCTTTACCAAACTTTACCAGATTCTTTAGTTATGGCCCTTGATTTAGTTAAAAAGCTGTTTTTTGCCCGAAACTTTCAAAAAAACGTAAATGGCAGTCGCTCGCTTCATTGGTGTTATAAGAGCCATGTTAGCCAGTAGAGCGTCCACAGGACCTCTTGGGCCTCTTGTTTTATTATTATTATTATTATTATTATTTTTTAAACGACCCCCCTCAGACCTGAGCAACGGCAAACATATATGAATATCTATCTCGCCTTGTATAATCAGATGGTTAAGTTGAATAAGTATTTCTTCGTGCTGCGGCCCTTATATACCGTATGTGCGAGGCTTCTACTGGCAACCCGCAATAGTATATAATTGCTGGTTGCCATGTCACCCCTCACATGTTAGATATGGAATGCCAAAACACCAAACTAGTTGAACAGCATGCTAACATGTCTACATACAACTCAATTGACCATTATCTATATACAAATATAACATAATTGATCGGTTCTACTCTAGGAAGTTGTAAAAGTGGCGGCAAATCACGGCAACTCAAAACTGAATATTATCGTTTCGTATTGGATCTGGATTGAGAACCTAATATTCATTTCCAGTATTGTTGGGAATCGACTGAAAATCCATGATCATCAGAATATTTAACCGACCACCGATGATCGATCATTAATCGACTAAACATGGCTGCTAAATATAACACAATTGTAATCCTTTGTCAGACTATAATAAAGAACAGAAACACATTTCAAGTATGTTCTGGTAATAGAGCAGCTGAATGTTACTGACCAGCATTTATTTGAAGTATACGTTGTGATATCCCCTAGAGATATCATATATTTGATTACTGGTACTTGTTGCAAAATTGTATAATTTTAGTACAAAAGAATGAAATAATTTAAGCCAATATTTTTCAACAACTGAGTAAAGTCGATCATGAAATTTTTTAATCGATTAATCAAACTAAAGGTTAACTGATCGATGATCGATCAAATTGATTTGTCGGAACAAAACTTATTTCCAGTAAATTTCTTCCTCTCCATTATTGTAATTTTTGGGTCATCACCATTCCACATTTCAACCTGTGCTAAACGCCATTCATTCTTGACGTTTATTCCTTGGTACTCATAATTAATTATTGACAGTAAGCTGACTTACCGGCTGTACTTATCCAAACAATAAATCTGAGGTGAATGTGTCTATTGATTAAAGTGCTCTTGTAAAAGTACCATTATTGACTTTTTCTTCTGTGTTGTCTGCACTTTGCAAAGGAATAGCAGGTAAATATGTTACAAGCCTGTTGTCAACACAAGGTGTGTGGATGATGCTAGTGTTGAAGGAGCTATGATTCCAGGTTTGTGTCTTGTGTTTTGATAGTAAATGACATTTTATGTGTTCAGCAAGGGCATTTAAGTACTGTGAGGTTGTACCATGTTTTGGCAGGGGAAGTTGCTGTAAGACTGTAGGATAGTTTATTTGAGCGGTTCACTTTTAAAACGCTCTTGTTCACTCACAAGCCTCCTTAACATTTGAAAAAGTGTCATGGTGAGAATCAGAAAAATAATTGTTTTAAGACGAGAAAACATTGGAAATCCTTAACAATATTCATTGTAACCACTGTTGCTAATTGTAAAATAGCAAAAGGGGTTCCAAATGTGAGACGGATGTTACAGAACTCTAGTCAAAGTGTTGAAAGTGGTCCAAAAGTCAAATAGTTTAGAATTCTGTACGGTACTATTTGTATATATATATATATATATATATACACACACAAAATAGTGTCTGTTGCAGACATTACCTATATCAGCATTTTGACATAGTCAGCAGCAGAGGTTCTGATTAAAACATTTCAATGGAGGGTTGGATTATTTTACTTTCTGAACTGATTAACCATGCTTGATTCTTTACTTGCATACCACTGACATTTTGTGGGTAAATGATGTCACCAACAATCGACTGTTACACAATCATCTTTCCACAGTCTAGCCATCATTGTTGATGGGCGTGCATTTTATCTGCCAACATGGGTAAGATCCATTTTCCAGTACACCACTGTTAAATGCAGATTTACTTACCTTATCCCAACAAGAGCATTTATGTGATAGGAAACAGTGTTTACAAGTGGTGAAAAATTGGCTGATTGACATGAATTATAACCTATGTTTTAGGGTAATAACTGAATTATCTATAAGAAGCATCTAGCCACTTATTGATTAAACAACTCAGATGCATAATGTGTCAGATGGTTTTAAAACAAGCAATAAAACAGTAGCTTGCTTTGAAATAAGGGCAATAAAATAATAGTTTATTTGCATGGTTTAAATAAGAAGAACAACAAAAAACTGCTTGCTTGGTTTTAATAATAATTTTATTGCTTGCTTCTATAATTGCTTGCTCTGATAATTGTTTGCTTTGAGAGTGACTCCATGGTCGGGATGGTAAAGACGGTGCATTTGAAACCTTCTTGCCTCTCACCACTGCAAGTTCGAATCCCACTGGTACATTACGTGGTCCGAGTATTAACTTTCATACCCCATCCAACCCCTTCTCCAAGAAGCAAAATCGGGGTTGGCTGGGGTATGAAATAAAACCTTAATTTCGGCTTAAAATGTTTGCATATTGTAAAATTAAAATATTTAATAGGTAATTTTAAACAGGTGATTGCATTTTTTCTGTAAAAATGTTTTTAAAAATGCTTTATTGTCGAAATATACGCTATAAAATACTGCTAATATAAGCTTTCCCATCACTTAATGGAATAAAGGCGGGACTACGTAATGAGCTGGACTTGTAAGTGAGAAAGTGTCGGTTATTACGGATGGTGGGAGGTATGCAGTGCTGGTTCTACCCAAGAAAAAGTGTATGATCTGCCTCCACCATGAAATAATTAACCATCATCGATAGCCTAACATGTGCTGAAAATGACTTAAAACACCATTCACCGAACCATGCTTGCTTTAAAATAAGAGCAATAGAGCAATTGCTTGCTTGCCAGTTTAAGTAAGTGCAATACAATATTTTGTTTGCTTTAATAAAAGCAATTAAATAAAATAGCTTGGTTGTTTTTAGCTCTACTGGCCGAAGGCCAGCAGAGCTTATGGGATGCCGAGTTGTCCATCGTCCGTCCGTCCGTCCGTCGTCCGCCCGTCGTCCGTTGTTAACTTTTGTCTCGTTAAGACGATAGGGCCTTCATTTTTCATCCGATCTTTACCAAACTTTAACAGGTTGTTAATATCAATAAAAGCTCGGATGAGTTCGAAAACCAGCCAGATCGGACAAGTAACAGCGGAGTTATGGCCCTTGATTTAGTTAAAAATGCTATATTGCTAAATTTTGCCTCGTTAAGACGATAGGGCCTTCAGTGTTCTTCCTATCTTTACCAAACTTTACCACGTTGTTAATATCAATGAAAGCTCGGACAAGTTCGAAAACCAGCCATATCGGACTAGTATCAGCGGAGTTGTAGCCCTTGATTTAGTTAAAAATGCTATATTTTGCATTGTAAAGACGATAGAGGCTTCATTGTTCATCCGATCTTTACCAATCTTTATCAGATTGTTAATGTCGTTGAAAGCTCGAACAAGTTTGAAAACCAGCCATATCGGACCAGTAACGGGGAAGTTATGGCCCTTGATTTAGTTAAAAATGCTATATTTTGCCTCGTTAAGACAATAGGGGCTTCATTGTTCATCCACTCTTTACCAAACTTGAACAGATTGTTAATATCAAAGAAAGCTTGGACAAGTTCGAAAACCAGCCATATCGAAATAGTAACAGCGGAGTAATGGCCCTTGATTTAGTTAAAAATGCTATATTTTGCCTCGTTAAGACTATAGGGGCTTCATTGTTCATCCGATCTTTACCAAACTTTATCAGATTGTTAATATCAATGAAAGCTCAGACAAGTTCGAAAACCAGCCATATCGGACCAGTAACATCGGAGTTATGGCCCTTGATTTACTTCAAAATGATATATTTTGCCTCGTTAAGACGATAGCGCCTTCATTTTTCATCCGATCTTTACCAAACTTCATGAAATTGTTAATGTCTATGAAAGCTTGGTCAAGTTCGAAAACAACCAGATCGGACAAGTAACAGCGGAGTTATGGCCCTTGATTTTGTTAAAAATGCTATAATATGCCTCGTCCTACGATAAGGCCTTCATTTTGCATCTGATCTTTGCCAAACTTTACCAGATTTTACAACTGTCTTTTTTATATTATTATTCATTTTTATTTTAATCATTATTTTTTTTTTTATTTATTTATTTATTTTTTTTTTTTTTTTTTTTTATTATTATTTTTTTTTTTTTTTTTTTTTTTTTAATTATTAATTTTTTTTTCATTTATTTATTTTTTTAAATTATTCCATTTTTTTCAGATTTTTTTTTTTTTTTTTTTTATCACTATGTTGGACCAGAAATAAATGCTATATTTTGCCTCGTTAATACGGTATGGCCTTCATTTTTCATCTAATCTTTACAAACTTTACCAGATTCTTTAGTTATGGCCCTTGATTTAGTCAAAAAGCTGTTTTTTGCCTGAAACTTTCAAAAAAACGTAAATGGCAGTCACTCGCTTCATTGATGTTATAAGAGCCATGTTAGCCAGTAGAGCGTCCACAGGCCCTCTTGGGCCTCTTGTTTAAAAGAGTAATTAAAAGAACTGCATGCTATTATATAAAATAAATGAAAATAATTGCAAGCTTGGTTTAAGTAGGGGCAGTAAAACAATTATAGCTTGCTTGGTTTAAATAGGGGCAATAACACAATTTAATAAGAGCAATACAATAGCTGCTTACTCTAATACATAACTAGATTGAACTGAATTAAATTAAATTGGGTTTTGCTGTGCACCAACACCTGAAACGTGCCAGGCTCATCCTCCCTTTACATCTGGTTGCAGTGTAAGATTTTGCATTATTTATATGTTTTATTCCCTTCCAGATGACAGCATTTCATATAAATAAATGCTTGTTTACTTCCTTGCTTTGTGGAAGTTTATTTTCTTTATTATAAGTGGTCCATAACATCCGCTTTGCTTCGGTCCTGGTGAAAAGCGCATTAATTAGTGCATTTTTGCTGAGTGTGTTATGAAACTTCCTGTGTTTGTATTTAGGCACATCAGTTTTATTATGTTGTAGAATCATTTATGACATAACTTGAATGATGGTACGTTCTTGTTATAATATAATAATATATAAGGAGCTTTAGATGGTGGTTATTATGAAAATAAAGGCTCTCAGCTGTGGATAGAGATAGTAACACCCTGCAATGGGTTTGTCAACTTTGAGCTTTAACAAACTTTGGCTTTGCCAATTTTGGACTTTAACAAACTTGGGCTTTGCCAACTTTGAGCTTTAACAAACTTGGGATTTGCCAATTGTGGACTTTAACAAACTTGGGCTTTGCCAACTTTGAGCTTAAACAAACTTGGGCTTTGCTTACTTAAGGCTTTAACAAACTTGGACTTTGTCAGCTTTGGGCTTGAACATACTTGGGCTTTGTCAACTTTGGTCTTGAACATACTTGGGCTTTGTCAACTTTGGGCTTAAAGGGAATGTAGCGACACAGCCAAACCATCTTTATGATTGAGAGTTCTGACAAACTTGAATAAGGGTGAAAAAATTATCAAAATCGTATGATAAACAAAGAAGATATGATCATTTGAAGATTCTGTTGAAACAGATATGGAAGCGGCCATTTTGAGAGCTATGACATCACGGTTCTAAATGACCATATATGGAATATTGATAAATATGAAAATTTACTGATTTATAGAGGAAAATGACAGCAACTGTATGAAAAATATGTAATACTTAATGGCAATAATGCTTTATATGACCAGTAAAAAAATGCATTCATTTGCAGTGATTTTCTTTGTTTTAAATGATATTTATCAATATTACATATATGGTAATATGGAACTATGACATCATAGTTCTAAAAATGGCGGCTCCCATATTCGTTTCAGAACAACCTTTAAATGGTCATATCTTTTTTGTTTATCATCCGATTTTGATAATTCTTTCACCTTTTCCCAAGTTTTTCAGAACTCTCAATAATAGAGCTTGTTTGGCTGTGTCGCTACATTCCCTTTAAAGACACTTACACAGGTTTTGCCAACTTTAGGCTTTTTAAAACTTAACAACCAACTTTGGGCTTAAACTGACATAGGCTTTGCCAGCTTTGTTCTTAAACAAGCTTGGGCTTTGCCATCTTTGGGCTCAAACAATCATGAGCTTTGCCAGCTATGGGCTTTCTTGACTGTGCTTTTTCAAGATAAAGACATTTGGTTTGAGTTTTACCATACCCTGTTCCACACCTGTTGACCTACTCAACTACTTCTAAACAGAAAAAGGGCGGATTTGTATCTGGAGGCCTCGGGTTCAAGACACATCCCTTAGCATCCGAGCACGTTAAAGAACCATAGGTATCTGTTCGATAATAAGAGTAGGGAATGGTTCCCGGATTCCTATGTATTCTTCCCCACTCTCTGGGGCGGCTCTGAATAACCTATACTGTGTTGATGAGCCGTAAAACAACATTCCGTTCAATTCAATTCTAAACAGAAAATTTAGCATGGATCTATTAATATATTAATTATCTTCCATAGTTAAGATGGACACGTGTGATAGTCTTATTATGTTGTAACAGCAGTTGATCAGGCATTTGATGCAGCCACTGATAAGCTATCTGTTATTCTATTACTGGGTTGGAAGAAATTTGTCTGATATCATTGAAATTGGGTCTGGTGAAACATGGATGGTATACTGTGCTTGTGTTTTTTTTTCCAAACACAGATTTTATTACACTGGTTTACAACAGAAAAACAGTATTATGTTTAAAACAGTACTTACAATAGAAATCAGGAATGTTGAAACTGAAATACTTGCTATTGTGCTTAAAGGATAATTTGAAAAACTGGAAATGTATGTTTTAAAGGCACACTATAGACTTCTGCAAAAAAATTTCTGCAAGTAATGGAATTAAATTATAAGACTAATTATTCTCAAAGCATGAAACATGAATAAATTAACTAGGATTTCCATAATAATTATATCAAATTAAGGACTATAGTCAAACAAAGGCTATGCACCACAAGTGATATAATCTGTTTTCTAAGTATTACTGTGAATTATGAGAGGAAAATGATAGCATTGCCATGGAATGTGTAGCAATTGTTTGATGCTGGTTCACATTATTAATTATTTTTGGAGAAGTGTGAATTTGTCCCAGATTTGGTATTAAACATGTAGCTTTAACTTTTCTGCCCTTGAAATTTACATTAAAAGTGTGACCTTGTTTTAATCTCTAAGGTTATATCTCTAAAATAAATTAAAGTACTGAAAGTACTGAACAGTGTAGGTTGCTCAAAGAGGATTTACTGTATAGATCCTTGGTCAGGTTGAAGGGGCACGAAAGAAGCAGAATGTTGCATTTGGTTTGTTATATTTTTACCGAAACAAAGTTATGCCATTTATGGGAAGAAGTAAATTTTCTAATCGCGATCTTCGTTAATTTTAGCTCATCTGCCTCATTTGTAAATGGGGAACACATTAACAATCTATTTTTGAGTCGCCATGCATCAGCATGGCTGACTCTTTCGCATCGTGTATGTATATACTGCAATTTCTGAATATGGACTTTTTTAAAAAGGGTGAGGAGCTTTACCGCTTTTGGCAATGTAGTCCCCTTTAACTGCCTCAAATACAACTTAATTTGATAAGGTGACTGACATGAACGTTATGCATACCGAGTAATATAACTACTGATTGTGAAATAATGAAATAATTGTAATTGTATACAGTATAAACGTGTCTTCTTTGTAGATTTACCGAAATATTATGCGCATTAATACACCAATTTTCGGACGAGGAGCTTTACGCACTTCGAGAATGCACTTCGAGAATGTAGTTCCTTTAACTGCCTCAAGTATAACTTAATTTCATAAGGTGACTGACATGAACGTTATATATACGGAATAATATAACTACTGATAGTGAATAATTGTCATTGTATACAGTATATACGTGTCTTTTTAGCTCACCTGAGCTGAAGGCTCAAAGGTGAGCTATTGGGATCACTCTTCGTCCGTCGTCCGTCGTCCGTCGTCGTCCGTCGTTAACTTTTGCTTCAAACGACTTCTCCTCAGAAACCGCGTGGCCAATTTTGACCAAACTTCACTTGGATGATCCTTAGATGAATGCTTTTTAGATTTGTTAAAATTAGATCAGCGCGACATCCAAGATGGCCACCATTACCATATATGGTCGAAACCTTAAAAAATCTTCTTCTCAAGAACAGCTGGACAGATTTCAACAGTTTTTCTTTTAAAATGATCGCCAACACCTAGACTATCAATTTTGTTCAAATGAAGTCCCCGGGGTCATAAATGGCCATGCCTCGGGGGTCCAAAGTTTGTATATTGAAATTTTGCATGTTTTTCATATAGACATGTAGGAAAAAACTTTAAAAAGTCTTCTTTTCTGAAACCACAAGGCACAGAGGTCTCATGTATTACATGTAGCATCAGCTTATGGTCCTCTACAAAGTTTGTTCAAATGGTGACCCTGTTTTACATAGACTTATATACAAAAAAAAAAAAAAAAGTCTTCTTCTCGGAAACTACAAGAGCCAGAGGTTTGATATTTTGCATTTACTATAAGCTTATGGTCCTTTACCAATTTTGTTCAAATGGTGACCCTCAGGTCACATTTGGCCCCGCCCCAAGGGTCACATGTTTTACATAGACATGAATAGGGAAAAACTTAAAAAATCTTCTTCTCTGAAACTGCAAGAGCCAGAGGTTTAATATTTTGCATTTGCTATAAGCTTATGGTCCTCTACCAAGTTTATTCAAATGGTGACCCAGGGGTCACATTTGGCCCCGCCCCGGGGGTCACAGTTTTACATAGGCTTTTATAGGGAAAAACTGAAAAAAATCTTCTTCTCTGGAACCACATGGCACAGAGCTCTCATGTATTACATGTAGCATCAGCTTATGGTCCTCTACTTAGTTTGTTCAAATGGTGACCCTGGGGTCAAATTTGTCCCCGCCCCAGGCATCACAGTTTTACATACACTTATATAGGAAAAATAAATAAAAATCTTCTCGGAAACTACAAGAGCCAGAGGTTTGATATTTTGCATTTAATATAAGCTTATGGTCCTTTACCAAGTTTGTTCAAATGGTGACCCTGGTGTTAAACTTGGCCCCGCCCGGGGGGTCACAGTTTTATATAGACATATATATAGGAAAAAAACAGTCTTCTCTGAAACTGCAAGAGCCAGAGGTTTAATATTTTGCATTTACTATAAGATTATGGTCCTCGATCAAGTTTGTTCAAATGGTGACCCTGGGGTAAAATTTTACCCCACTCCGAGGGTCACAGTTTTACATAGACGTACATTTTGCCCCGCCCAAGGGTCACATGTTTTACAAAGAGATGTATTAGGGAAAAATTTAAGAAATCTTCTTCTCTGGAACTGCAAGAGCCAGAGGTTTAATATTTTGCCTTTGCTATAAGCTTATGGTCCTCTACCAAGTTTGTTCAAATGGTGACCCTGGTGTCAAACTTGGCCGCGCCCCAGGTGTCGCAGTTTTATATAGACATATACATAGGAAAAAAACAATCTTCTCTGAAACTGCAAGAGCCAGAGGTTTAATATTTTGCGTTTACTATAAGATTATGGTCCTCGATCAAGTTTGTTCAAATGGTGACCCTGGGGTAAAATTTGACCCCACTCCGAGGGTCACAGTTTAACATAGACGTATATAGGAAACACATTAAAGTCGTCTTCTCTGGAACAAGAGCCAGAGGTTTAATATTTTGCATTTACTATACTCTTATGGTCCTTTACCAAGTTTGTTCAAATGGTGACCCTGGATTCACATTTGACCGCGCCCCAGGGGTCACGTTTTACATAGACTTGTATAGGGAAAAACTTAAAAAATCTTCTCTAAAACCACAAGGCACACAGCTCTCGTATATTACATGTAGCCCTGGGGTCACATTTGGCTCTGGCCAAGGTGTTGCTCTCTAGCACCTTCATTTTGTGTTTGATCTTTACCAAACTGTGTCAGGGTCTTAAACTGTCTATATCAATGTTGTTATACACAACAGAGCCCACATTTCTTGAACAATCTTAACCAAACTTGCACAGATTGTATACGACCATAAGATTTCGAAGAAGTTCGATAATGTGCCAGTACTCAGGTGATCGCTTTAGTGCCATCTTGGCCCTCTTGTAATGGTTCAAATTTACTCAGGTGAGCGATATAGGGCCATCATGGCCCTCTTGTTTGAAAAAGGAACTGAAATACTATGCGCAGTAATACACGCATAAATATTTTATGAATGGATTTCAATAGCGTAGTTACCCGGATGTCGAACATCTCATTAATATTAATTCATTTGATTCGATAGTGCAGCAGAAACTCGATAATTATCCATTAATTCAGAACCATTTTTTTGAAAATATACAAAGAATTTGTCAAGAAATGCTCAGTTCTACTACCAACAACAAGGTAAACAAATTAAATAGTTTAAAGGGACACACGGCAATCTTTGGAGGCAGTTTGTCACAACTCTTGAGATCGACAATTATTGACATAAAACTACATTATCCTGCTATTAGGGTTGTGTTTTCTTTCCACTTTGATAAAATATACCATTTTTGGCATTCAGAACACATTAATGCATGAAAAAAGTTCGTAATTGATGGTATTTCGATTGAATGTTTGTGAAATTTCCGGGCCGTAAAAGAGCAGTGTCATAGTAGTTCGGATGGTACATAATTTCGTATAATTTTTTATTTTTATTTTATTTATTTTTAATTTTTTTATATTTTTTTTTACATGATCAAATAAGAAAAACTGTCCTTTACAAATACATGTTGGTGGAAAAAATAAATGTATAGAAACAGATCTATTCATTATTTAAGGCGTAAGGAGTTCCTGGAATCCTACTTTTAAATGCATTCTAGTCTAGGCTCTTAATTCTTTAACTTGTAGAAAGTGGTGACAGAAAGGAAAATATAGCCAGAAGAGGCCCTGATAGCCTAAAAAAAATAAAACCTGATTAAAAATTTGGCTCCAAGTTTGGCTCCAAGTTTGGCTGCAGTTTCACCAAGTAGGCTCTGATTATTATCGTTCGTCAAAAGTGCTAGAACTCTCATTTGAATCTGTTATAAATTACTATGTAATATTCTATTCTAACTTATTTGAAACAAAGTAGTAAATACGTTCACTGACTAGGAGTATAAAGTGGTAGCAAAAAGAAAAATATAGTCAGGAGGTTCTGAGTTTGATTACTACATATGTAAAAATATGTGGTATGAAAGCGAATAAAGACTAATTTCCAATAAGAAAAAATATTGGACCTTTCCATTTTAAATCAGGACCTGTCCATTTTCAGAAGCAACAAGCCCTGGGCCTGTCTCTTAAAATAATAGCCTGTGAGCACTGACATACACTCGAAAACCAAAACTGACGTGGTTGCAAACAAATAATTTCAATTTTTTCAGTACAAAAAAAATCTCATGTTCTAAGCATCAACATTTCATTTTAATACACCACTCCTGTAAAATTTAACATAACCTTTAACCTCACCAAGCGGACAGACACTGTTCAATCTTGGTGACTCTCAGGACCTTCAGTCCTTTGATTAATTGTTTGGTACTCAGCTTTACTTTAGTAATTCAGTACAAGAAAAATTGATGCACAGCATCAGGTCGCCACGGAAAATGTTGAATTCAAAAGAATAAACCAAACAGTACAGTAGAATGCAGCGAATAATTATATGATACACTTGTTCAGTTGTTTGGTATTGCTGTCATAGAAAGTCCAGACTGTATTGTTCCTATACCATTATCCACAAAGAGGACTTTGCATTTTTTAATTCTGACAATTTCGAACGGTGTTTCATGGCCATTGTTGTTACTACATTATATGTGACGTATCGGTGACTTCTGAAAAACTGGACATTCAAAACAACCTGCGATATGAGGAAAGCGGTCCAGTAAAGTAGTTGATGTCCAAGACAAACAAGATATTCACCAAAATGAACATTTTTAAAAAAATAAATATTTGTGTTAATTCAATATTCATGCATCACAACAAATAATTTACAAGCATTAGTTTTTAGATTCCTAAATTGTGCATGGTCAACAATCCATTGTTCCTTCTTTTAGTTAAAGGGGTTGATGCACTATTTTCAAACACAGTTTATTTTAAAGGGCTCTGAAAAACTTGAAAAAACCTGAAAGAATTATCAAAATGCCATGAAAATAAAGGAGATAAGACCTATTGAAAATTTGCAAAGAAACATAAATGGAGGCGGCCATCTTTGAACGATGACGTCATCGCGCGTTTTGCCATAATGGCATATTGATAAAATGTCTTTTAAAGCAAAGAAAATCACTGCAAATGAAAAATAATACTAAAATGTATAAATTTTACATCTGTATATTTATTTTTAATCAATTTGCAGTGGTTTTCTTTGCTTTAAAATACATTTTGTCAATATGCCATATATGGTAAAACGGCGCGATGACGTCATCGTTCAAAGATGGCCGCCTCCATTTATGTTCTTTGCAAATTTTCAATAGGTCACATCTCTTTTATTTTTCATGACATTTTGATAATTCTTTCAGCTTTTTTCAAGTTTTTCAGAGTCCTTTTTAATAAATCCTGTTTGAAAATAGTGCATCAACCCCTTTAAATCAATTCTACTATCTCTCTAGGTCATAAATGAATCCATGTGTGCATCTGCTTAATTTTTCAAAATGGCTAGTTTTAGGAGAGGAAAACACAACTTAGAAGACGTGAAACACAAAAATAAAGTTATTAATCAGATTATTAAATTAAATATATCCTGACTATTGAAACTAATGATAGTTCAGCATACTATTGGCAATAGTAATCGATAGTTAAAGCTGCTATCGATGCATTGCTATTGGGACAATCACTATTGCAGTACATCGATAGTTCAATGTATTGTTACACCCCTAGTATTTAAATGGAGGTATACCGTATTTGCTGATACAGTTTAATTAGATAACTGCGCATTTTAATTGGATAAATAGGCATTACATATGGACTCAACTACATGGTGTTGGATTTAATAATTTTAGTGAGATTTTAAAGCCATTCAATAAGGAACAATGAACTTTAAACAGGGTTTAATCTAGATTAAACTAAATCATACCATGTGCAATTTTCACCTAATTGGAAATCATGTTCCAATATTTAACTTGATTTAATCTTTCATAAATAGGAACCAAAAATAGCAACCAATGAATTTTGTAAACAAAAGCCATGAAAGGAAATGATCTCTCATTGAATTAGGAATGCATAATTCAGGAATTATTGATTTTCTTCTTTGATTATTTCTCTAAATCATTGTTTGGATGAATAGTTCAACAATACTTTTAATAATTCATTTTATTACGTAATGTGCATGCAATTAGGTATTTTACATAATCCATTTATGGTTGTTGTGATATCTGATGGAACACCATGTATCCAAGTGTACAATGTGGATGTGGGACAGAATATTAAGATAGAATCCTCAGATTATTTAGTTTTATGGAAATCTAGACTGGTTCATAATTAACAAGGATATCTAATGTTTTATGGAAATTTAGATTCGTTGTATGACATTTAGACTGGTTCATAATTAATAAGAATATAATTATCAAGGATATCTATTGTGTGTTTTATGAAAATTTAGACTGGTTCATATCTAATGAGGAGCTATTTGGGAGTATAATAACTATTATTTGTGGATGACTGTAGTGAAAAAGAGATAGTAACACTTGGAGATCTAGTTCAGTGAGATAGTGTTGATATAATATAATGTGAATATTTAGGTGACATGTAATTACCTACATGCATGAATGATGGGTCTGTGTCCAGGCAGTAGAGTACATGTACAAGGTTTGTATAGATAATCAGTTTAATATTTATTACTATCTGAATTTAATTATTTGACACCCTATTATATTAACAGAAAGATTGAGAATGCTGCACTTTGGGTACATTTTGATCTCCGGGTACATTACCCAAACCTCCACATTTGTCTCTCTCCATGTCACATGACCACCGCGGCGTGGTCTAGTGGTAAAGCGTCCGCTTTGCATGCAACAGGTCGTGGGTTCGATCCATGACCCGGTCATATCAAAGTCTTCATAAAAATAGTAGTAGAAGCTCCCTTGCTTGACATTCAGCATGAAGGTTAGTTCAGCAGGGCTTTTTTTTTCGAAAATAGGGGAAGAGACCCTGGGGCCCTTCAATAAGATAAAAAAAACGTGATTTGCGAGTTAAAGGGGAAAAAAGAATGCGATTTTGAGATATATGGGGAACAGTGTATTAGGCAGAAATTTAAAATTTGGGTATGCAAATACGGAAAGTGGTACATTTGAGATAAAATTTCTTCTATAAAAGTATCCCAAACATAATAATTTTGAGAAAGTTAGAAGGGGAAATATGATGTTCAGCAAAAAAAAAGGGGAACAAAGTAATCATAATTTAGGGGAGGCCCAATATCGGCCCCTGTTTATGAAGAAAAAAAAGCCATGTTCAATGACTGGTCAGCCCAATGTCAGTATAATGTTACTGGGTGGGGTATTGTATCATGTGTCAGCGGCGTGGTATTCCAGTGTGGCATCACTATAAAGTTGAGTATTGAGCTCACTGCTACACTGAGTAGACTCCATCAAGATACGACTGAATGGTAAACCCATGCATACTCTCCCCATGTTGAATTACATAGCCAAAATCAAATCACTGTCATGAAAACGTTAACCAATAAGTTGCAGCCTCTAAAAAATTGATTTTAAACTTTTTCATAATGATTGTAGTAAGCCACAAAAAAAAATAGGTGTGTTTCCTATTGCATGCTCTGAAAAATTAGGGTCGGTAGGTAGGCATTTTTTTTTTTTTTCTTTTTTTTTTTTTTGGAGCAAGATATTGTGAGATTCTACATGTATTTATCTCATAAACCCCATACAAGTTGATGATACAACTGAAAGTTTCTCTGTGATGTCAGTTTACCTCGATATATTGTGATAAATCATTGTTCAGAACAAAATTCTTTTATTATTATTCTTTTTTTTTTTCATTTTTTTTTTTTCATAAAAAGTTTTAGGGTCGGCCCCTTAAAAATAGGGTCGGTCGGGCCACCGGAAACCCTTTTTTTTTTTTTTTTTGGCCTAAAGCATTTTGTAGTTAAAATGAATGCTTTCAGTCAAAATAGCACAGATCAAACCTCTAGGTAAAATAGTAGCAAGGCACATGGTAGTAGGGAACTGTTTTTCTTGTCTGAAACAGTGTCATATGGGTAAATGATACATATTGGCCCTTAACCCGCTAAGCACGACTATAATAGCCTTTGCGACCATTGTAAACCCAGATCTCGCAGGCTGATCAGGGTTTACAATGTCTGGCTGATCAGTCATTTTCCCCAAAACATCCCTTTGTCACATAAATGGAATGCTCTTAATTCAAATAAAGAACAGTCCATTATGTATATGTAGCGGTTTAAGGGTTAGTGTTGTATAGACTATTATAATTAGTAAGTTTTGCCAAATGCTTTTTACTGCATCTTCAATCTCTATTATAAAATGTAAAATTCAGTATACTATACATATATTGCTGGATGTTAAATTAGTTGTCCATTCCATGGGTTTGTGTGTATGCTTCAAAACCTTCAAAAATAAATAAAGGAATAACTTGTTTTTGTATTATTGTAGGTGTCAGTTGACTTGATATGTATAGCCTAGCTCCCCTGACAACGTCTAACGCCCAGTTAGACATCCTTGTATTGACAAGTCATCACAGGTGTCTTGTATTATAGTCTTGTTTACAACGCATGTTATACAGATATTATTTCACTGTTGGGATCAATTATAGGGAAATCCTTCATGAGGTGGTAGACGTGACATTCTTTTCACGAACGAAGGTATGCGAGTGAGTGAAAAACAAAACACGTCTACCATCGAGTGAAGGATTTCCTTATAATCGAACCCAGCATTTAAATAATCGAAATGTTCATTACATTTTAACGAAATTAATAGTTTTATTAAACGTCGAAGTCAGCAACACTTTGTTGACGCCATGACTCAACATCATAGTTATTTTTGTGTTTGGAGTTATTAATATTTATCGATTATGAATATTCTTGCACTGAGAAATCGTAACCTTTCACTCATATAAATGTAATAAAACTGTATAAATGATGCTGTGTTTTGTCTTCTATAACTGTATAAATATGCTGTGTTTTGTCTGTTTTCAGAAATTGAAAGAAATATCAAGGCCAACAATCCAGAGTACAATGCTCAGTTTGAATATGCAGTAAGTGTCAAATACCGTATTTCTCCTAATAAAAGCTCCTCCCCTCATAAAAGCGTTTTGTTTGTAAGATATATCGGGAAAATGTAAACAGTTTGCTTCTCAGGTGCCATTTTTCATATTTTGACAAGTGGTTCTCAGAAAATTAATCATCTTACTTGAGATTCTCAATTTTGGGATCCCATGTTTTTATAAAGAGATATGAAGGGAAAACCCTAAACAATTCTTCTTCGTAATAACTAAGAACTAAGAAAATGGGATTTTACAGGACATGTGGACACATGGCATATTTTTATTCACATATAGGCCTTGGCATTGTGTATAAACTGGTCGTTCACAGCAATTTTGACTTGTAAGTGAGGAAGTGTTGATTCTTACGAATGGCGAGAGGTGTACAGTAAAGGTTCTACCCAGGAAAAGTGGGTGGTCTGCCTCCACCCCAAAAAATTGACTGCCATATATATTAACCTTACATGTGTTGAAAATGACGAAAAGCACTACAAACAATTGAATTTGAATGTTGTTTAATGGCTCATCAACACAGAATAGGTTATTTAGAGCCGCCCCAGAGAGAGGGGAAGGATACATAGGAATCCAGGAAAACTGCCCAGAGTACTCTTAATTGTCGAATAGATTCCTATGGTTCTTTTACGTGCTTGGAGGATAGACCGATACACAGGACCACCCAGTTTACGTCCCCATCCGATGGACGAGGCTAAGGGAAAGTGTCTTGCCCAAGAACGCACCGACGGAACTCAGTGGCACCACGGAGGACTGGACCCGGAGCCTTCGGTCACAAATCCACCGCGCTACTGACTGCGCCACGCCAGCCCTCTCTATACAAACAAACAACGTTATGGAACAATACATGCCCAAAATATGACCATGTTTTGAAGTGCAGTGTTCAGTAGAATATTATTTTCCTCTCCCCTGTCCTATAAAGGACATCCGAAGTTTGAAATGCAGTGTTCAGTAGAATATTATTTTCCTCTCCCCTGTCCTTTAAAGGACATCCGAAGTTTGAAGTGCAGTGTTCTATAGAATATTATTTTCCTCTCCCCTGTCCTATAAAGGACATCCAAAGTTTGAAGTGAGTGCCTCCTTGCTCGAAAGGGTGAAGGAACTGTGTTTCACCGCTGCAGGTTCAAATCACACTTGGAGCTTGCCCTGTAAGTGAGAAAGTGTAGATTCTTACAGATGGCGTGAGTTATATAGTACCCAGGTGCTAGAAATAAGTGGGTGGTTTGCCTCCACCACAAAAAATCAACTGTCATGCATAGCCTAAAATGTGTTGGAAAATGATTTTAAACACCAAATAAACAAACTGAACTTTGGTCCTTCACAACAAATTTGAGTGGATTTATGTGAGGAACAAGATATGCCTATACTAATATGTGTTGAAGTGTAAGTTTCGTTAGAAAGTCCAGAAATTTGTTTCCCAGTCCACCTGTTCTAACAGACATGCGAAGTTTGATTGCGTTCAGATTCAGGTTCGTAAATAGGGAAAGCACGGCAATTACCTGTGTTAGTGTTTACTCAACTTTTTCAACCAATCGATTGCTTCAGATTTTCAAATACAGTCCACACTCATAGGAATCCGGGAAACTGCCCAGAGTACTCTTAATTGTCGAATAGATTCCTATGGTTCTTTTACGTGCTTGGAGGATAGACCGATACACGGGACTTTCAAATTTCAAGGGACCAGAAGAAAAGTTTGACCTATCTGAGTTGGAATTAAAAGATGATGATTTTTGCAGACTTGTTTTCTTATTAGCTCGACTGATCCAAGATCAACAGAGTTTATGCCATGTTGCGTTGTCTGTCCGTCCGTCTGTCCGTCCGTCTGTCCGTCCGTCCATAAACTTTTTTTGTGGTGACTACTCCTCTGAAACTTATTGACGGATTTTCATGAAACTTCACAGGAATGTTGCTCTTGATGTCTAGTTGTTCCTATCAAACATTCAGGTCGGCCGGAAATTCAAGATGGGCCACAGCTAAAAATAGATTTTAAAAATGCGATTTTGTGGCGACTACTCTCAAAAACCATAAGTGATATTGATTTGGAACATTTACCAAAAGGACTGGCACGACATGTAGTTGGTCCTCACCAAAGTTCATTTTGATTGGATGTTAAACGTGGCTGCTAACGGCCATCTTTGTTTACACAGAGTTATATAGGAAAAAATTGTGGTGACTACTCCTCTGAAACTACTAGATGGAATTTCATGAAACTTGACAGGAATGTTTTTCTTGATGTCTAGTTGATCCTAGCAAAAAATCAGGTCAGTAGGAAATTCAAGATGGCCACCACTGCTGAAAATAGATTTTAAAAATGCGACTTTGTGTCGACTATTTCTCAAAGACTGTAAGTGATATTGAATTGGAACCTTAACAAAATGACTGGCACACCATCTTGCAGGCTGATCAGAGTATACACTGTCTGAGTGCTCATCAGTCAATTTGACCTGAAATACCCCTTTGTACTATAAATGGACTTGTCCAGATTCAAAGAAAGGACAATCCATTACACATTCATAGTGGGGTAAGGATTAAGTCTCCTTTGTATATCTGACTCTCAGAAAAAGACTGAAAACAAATTGTACGATTTTAAGATTTTATTTTGATTCTGATTTTCCACTGAGACACGAAGAGAGAGGTGCGAATTGTAGAGGTGCGATAGTAACCTAATTCTCAGGAAAAATTGCATAACATGACCTGTGACCTGGTCACACATGGTCATCTGCTATATTTATGAATAGGTAATGTTGCATAATAAATCATAATATTTAGGAACATAGGAATGTTGCTGTTAGTCTAGTTGGTCCTAAGTAAAATCAGGTTGGCCTAAAATTCAAGATGGCCACCATGGCTAAAAATAGATTTTAAATACAATTTTGTGGCAACTACTTCTATAAAACCATAAGTGGTATCGGTTTGGTACCTTTACCAAAATGACAGGAATGTTAGTCTTGATATCCAGTTAGTCCCAAGTAAAAATCAGGTTGGCTGGATATTCAAGATGGCTGCCACAGCTTAAATACAAGTTTGTGGCAACTACTTCTCAAAAACCATAACTGGTATTGATTTGGAACCTTTACTAAAATGACTGGCATGACATGTAGTTGATCCTAAACAAAATTCATTTTGATTCTATGTCAAACATGGCCACCAGTGGCCATCTTTGTTTACATAGAGTGATATAGGAAAAACTTGTGGCGGCTACTTCCCTGAAAGTGTTGGTCTTACTTACATAAAACTTCACAGGTTCCCATGGCTGATCTGGCTATCAAAATCTATGAGTAGAGCTTCAAGGTTATTGACCTCTTGTTCATTACCCTCAAATTACATAAACATAGAAGGAATAAAATTGAGACCATGACTGAAATTCGAGGTAAGCAGAATGTTGAAGTCAGCGAGTTTGAGTAACTGAGTGTGGACTGTACATGCACCAATTACCATACTCATGAAGGTATAGCTACAAGTGATATTCACAATTAAGAGAGTGGCCTATATAGAGACTATCGATAAACCGGTGGTCGGATAAAGGCTATGAAGAACTACCTTCACCATTAAGAAAATGCGGTCTGTCGCTATGCTCCATCCTTTTCGGCTTCTTAGTAGCCTCAATCCTATACTTGTACATTTCAGAACAACTTCATTTGCACGTACAAGTACAATGTGCTCTCATTCTTTCCGAAGAATATGTTTGAGCAGTTACAGAGGATCGCCAACGCCTATTTTCTGGTCCTGCTTATACTGCAGGTAGGTTACACTCGGCTTTACCCACATATTTAAACAGTTTAGACTTTTGTGGAAATTGTAACTCGGTATAAAAATTGTTGTTACACTGCAGTTATGTTACGCTCGAGTTTACTCACATACTTAAAAAGCTGTCAGTTTAGATTTTTTGAGGAAATTGTTTTTCTGTATAAATACCTGTGTTATACTGCAGTTGTGTTATGCTTGGTTTTACTCATACACTGAATGACTTTAAAACGCAACAGGGAAATAAACTAAGATAACTGACATATTTCAATAGAAATTAAATTTTAATTTAATTTATTCTATTGAACAACATCTACAGTTGATTTGCTGAAAATATACTTCTTAAATTCAAAGCAATACAGTACGACCCCCAAAAGCAAAAGTCACAAAACTAATACCCGGTATATCCAAATATGTGTAGGAGATGTCGGGCATGCACTGCCGCTAATGGTGGATATTGTGACTTTTGCTTTTGGCGGTCGTACTGTTATATTTTGAGTTCAACAAGTTTATTGTTGATCAATTTGAATGAAATAATGTTGATCAATTTGAATGAAATTTTCAGCAAATCAACTGTAGATATATGGTTAAATAGAATAAATGAAACTAAAATTTAATTTCTATTGAAATATGTCAGTTATCTTAGTTTATTTCCCTGTTGCGTCTTTAAAGTCATTCAGTGTATATTTAAAAAGCTATTGGTTTAGACTTCTGTGGAAATTGTAACTGTATAAAAATGATTGTTATACCGCAGTTATGTTATGCTCGAGAACCTTGGAACGTAAAAGTAAAATATTTTGAAAGAGTGGCACAGTTCCAGCCATTGATAGTTTTGTGGAATTAAACATGATTAGCTTTTGATCTGAAATAAACATTTTTTTCAGCGTTTGGGTAGAAAATGGAATATTCTGTGTAAAATATAAACAAGTTTAATCAGGAATGTCCCATTTGTTTTTGAGTGACAGGGAAAGTTTTAAAAGCAGGCGGGCAATTCATAGTTCTGCCATTTGTGTTTGTATTTGGGACGGCTAAAAGTAGCCAGTCTGGTAACCAAAGTCGGGGGGTGGGTGGGGGGCAAATCACCTGCCTGCCCGCCTATTAAGGAAATCCCTGTTTATGTATACCGTATATCATTGTGTAAAGTACACTGTGAGTGCACATCATTTTACCAGCTTTCCCCCTTCTAACGATGGGTAGAGATAGTTTTCACATTTCAGATCTTTGAGTATTAGTAAGTATTTTAATATTTCATTAATTTCCAACAAAAGTAACTTCTGCCATTTTGATGCAACACTTACTGTATGCTCCTTGTCTACCATAATTAAAGAAATGCTTTTGATTTTAATGTACACATCGACCAAAATCTTCCGATACATGCGATTTGCTTTGACTGCATGCCATGACAGATAACGAAGAATATAACCTGGGGAAAGTTTAACGACAGGCCATTTGCACCTTCTAAATTCAAAACCTTATTCCTCAAATGTCTAAAATGTTCAATACCAATACATGTACCATTTGAGAGGGACACGCTGCAATCCTGATCTATACTCAGTCAAAGCTCTAACCTTAAACAGTTACGTTTTTCATAACCGGTGACTGTTATTAAAAAAACAACTAAAACTGGGATAGTAACCAGAAGCAGTTACTACCACAAAATCATTCAAGTTAAGATGCATTTTATCTTCTGTATAGGAATTTTCCCTGTATATATATAATTTTCTCCAGGTAGGGTGATTATTCAACTTTACAACCATGCAATAAAATTCTATGAGCATCGATGAAAATCCAGTGTGCAAAGCCTCTCAAGTTACCTACTGTTATGCAATAAAATTCATTAAAAATCATTTTGTAGGCACCAACATGACAATTAGTGAACAACAGCTAATTGGATCTTGATGAAGATGTATTTGTCCTTAATAATAAGTATTCAGACATAAATAAACACTGCAC
The DNA here is from genome assembly GCA_037043455.1 of Cyrtodaria siliqua. Taxonomy (NCBI): domain Eukaryota; kingdom Metazoa; phylum Mollusca; class Bivalvia; order Adapedonta; family Hiatellidae; genus Cyrtodaria; species Cyrtodaria siliqua. The sequence goes on along the minus strand of JAWPHD010016139.1, from coordinate 12,605 downwards.
ATTTGGCAACTATTTCGATTTATTAGCAAATGGTCTTGGTAACTGATTTAGGTTACAAATGGTTAATATTGTGGAAAAGTTTCTGCTACACTAAACCAAAGGGAGATAATAACTTGGCATTTTAATAACTTCAGCAGTTATAAAACTTGTAACTGTTTAAGGTTAGAGCTCTGACTGATATTAATAAATTGACCTCAATATGTTTAAAACAGTCTATTAACTCTAAACCTGCTACATACATGTATATATATATAATGGACTGTTTTTTCTTTGAATTAAGACCATTCCATTTATGTGACAAAGGGTGTTTTGTGGGGAATGACTAATCAGAAGCCAGACATTGTAAACCCTGATGATTCTAACTCGCAGACTGATCTGGGTTAACAGTTGAGCAGTTCTGCAGGTTAGAAGGTTCTAGGCCAATTCTCCATATTTTATCTAGATGTAAATGGAGGATGAGCCTGGCATGTTCATCCCTGTTAGGCACCATATATAACCTTTCTTGTGTTGGTGCACCCTAAAACCCCAATTCAATTATTTTCTAAGAGTTTGGGATAGCTAATCTCTTTAAGTACTCAATGAATCAAATTACCTTTTATGGGGAAAGAAAGAACTCGTTTTGTAGGGATATGTGCACTTAAGATGAACAAAATTCATTAAATGCTAAGATAGATATGAAGCAAAAACAAATTACCTGAATCCAGCGCTTTGTTGATAAATTTTTGCCATGAATCCGATCAAAAAGTCACATGGTTTCACCATTGTGGTATTCAAAGCTTCAAGATTGACATGTGTCCCTTGAATATTTAACAATTATTTGCTCTTTGGATCGATATATAATATAAAAACATTTGATTGCGAATATTTAAATAAAGAGTACATTTAGATAAACCAAAATGCACACTATAGAAAAAGTTCTTCACATAGCTTATATTCATGGGGATTTTTGATTTTACACAAAAGAATATTTAATATCAGCAAATACCTGCACTTTCTTCAGTATTCTTTGATGTCTGTATTTGTTTGATTTGTGCTATATTTATTCACACAACAAAGAATCCAATTTGTAGCATGATAATAATAAATGATTTTTTTTTTTTTTTTTATCATAACATTTGCAGGTGGAGAAAATGAGAACCACACTGCCAACAGCAGTTTTGTAATAATATATAATTCTGTCATAACGGACAATTATACCTAATTAATGTATATACTGTATTTCTGCTAATGGTAGTACATCCCCCTAATAGAAACGTTCCACCACCACCTTTAAAAAAAAAATACTTGGTCTTTTTTGTATCCAAAAAAACACACAATAATTCAAATTTCAATAATTTTTCTGTCTTTTGTATAACCCTGTTAAAAAATTATTATACCCTATTTTCATGAAGTGAAGTGGGGGCTATATAGGAATCATGTTGTCCATAATGTCGCGTCCTCTCCTGTCCCTTCCCGTCCCTTACCGTCGTGTCAGTAACCCATTTTTGTCGCGTCCCGTCACGTTTTGTCACGTAGCGTTACGTCCCGTAACACATTTTCATTACTTGCATTCCTCAAACAGTATTGAATGGGATGTTCCAAAACTTCATATACACATAACAACGGATGACATTATGTCCCTCTACATCACCCATTGTTCATTGCCTAATTTGTTACTGAATTATGGCCCTTTGTTTGAATTAAAATTTAAGCGGGGGCATTATCACCTTCAGTGATAGTTCTAGTTATTATTATTTATTTATTTTAATGTTATAAGAGCGCCCCCTAGACATTTTCAATAGTGCCTGGGCATTACTATTAAGGGAAATACAGTAAACATGCTGCCGTTATTATTGCAAATATTTACAAATGTAATTATCATTTACTTAAACCTTTTATTAAAGAAATTGTTTTGAGATATTTTAGGTAATTGATCCATTAAGAGTAAACATATTTATGAAAGTCTGTAGTAAACATTTTCACCCTCAATAAAGCCAGTAAAGAAAGCTAGTTACATGTTTAGTTTACATGTCTACTTTCACTTTTAATGAACCAATTACTTTTAAATATCTTGTAAAATTAACAAAATCCGTATGTAAATTATGTAAGTAAATTACTAATTTGTAGTATATAATTGATCCGTATAGGACTTTGTAATTAGTGACATAATTGGCAGTGTTGAATTATGACTATGTTTAGGGTTAATGTTGCTTTGAACAGTCTTTCAGTCATATCACAACGGTGTCTACTTGTAGCAGTGAGCTCAATGCTCAGCTTTATAATGCTGCCACAGCGGAATACCACGCCGCAGAGATATGACATGATACCCCACCCAGTCACATTATGCTGACACCGGACTGCCCAGTTTTAGCACTACCATTTATATCCTGAACGTCGAGAAGGGAGTGAAGCTATTATTATTGTTTGGGGCATTTGTTTCAGCCAAAGGTTTTTTGGACCTTTAAGACAAAATTTAAATAGGACATAATTAAGATGCATATCAGTGAAACAGACATTTTTAGTGGTAAATACAATTACCTTACTTTTCAAAATCAGTTCAGAAATAAAAATTCCACATGCGAAAATTGTTTTGAAAGGGCATTTTCAATGCAAAATCCTGCTGCATCAAAAATTTAAAACATATTTATATAGAATTTTTATCCAAAAATGGATTTAATGTGTTGCATAAATGTAAATTAAGACACTCTGAAAGTTTTATAACAAAATATTAGGGCAAACTGAAGTTATTTGAGATTTCATAATTTTTTGCTGCCGCAGCAACAAGGAATTTACCTTGAAAAAGTTGCATCAAAAAAGTATTTTGGCTGTAAATTATTTATTTCTCAACCGATTTTAAAAAATAAGGTATTTTTATTTACCACTAAAAATTCCAGTTCTAATGATATATTATATATGGCCGTATTTATAAAATTGCTCATGCTATTGCCGAAAAACCTTTGTCTGAAACAAGCGCCCCAAACAATAGTACCATTTTGGCCTTCAGTGTCACCAGGCTGGGGATTAAACCCACAACCTCCAGCATGCGAGGCAGACGTTTTTACTCTACGCCTATGTCCATTAAAATAATTTTGCCATGTGTTTATATTAACAAAACTGTCATTGTAAATTACAAGTGTGTCTGTTTTTGTTTTAGCTCATACCTCAGATCTCCTCCTTGCCCTTCTATACCACCGTGGTGCCTCTAGTATTTGTGCTTGGTATTACAGCTGTTAAAGACGCTGTCGATGATTTTGTAAGTCTTGGACGATCTTCAGCTAAAGGTCAACTCAACTTGTCCGACCTTTAGTTTTGCCGTTTCCTCAACCTTATTTATTATAGCAGTTAACTGTAACACTAGTCTCAGAGTGGCTAATTGTGTAACCTTTTGTAGTACAAGCAAGTCACATGCTTTTAACTTACCTGAGAGTCACATGCTTTTAACTTACCTGAGTCTCCAAGTATTTTCCAGTTTCCAAGAACATCACAGACCTTGGGTTATTAAAGATAATAGTAAAGCTCGATAATTAAATTGTTAGATATATTAATGTAATCTGTTTTTTTTAAATACAATTTGATGTAATTATGGGGGTTCATTAATAGAGATAATGTATTTTGATTTTAAAAAAAAAAAAAAGGAAAGAAAGAGAAAAAAAAGAACAGTGTTTGATGAGGGCTATTCCATTAAATCATACCCAGGACCCCAGGAAAGCAATTTAAAAACCATCTATGGGTGAACCCTGTTTTCCGAAATTTGCTTCTTGCAACTCTGTTTTGCATTTGTGGGTGGTTGTTCAGTTTCAAAAGTGCCTTCCTTGGGCACCATGTGTGTTTTAATGGAATATGACTGGCTCACACCTCGATCATGGGCGTTGTAAAAACATAGTTAAGGCCAAAAAACTGTTCTGTTTCCGGTAACCCGACCGACCGTATATTTTTGCCGCCGACCGTAATTTTTTTATTGCTATTGACGAATGTTTTGGAAGACGATGATGACGATAATGATCGTGAATATTCGGCAGTGTTTTATCAGTCCCATCGCTTAACGACCAATGTTTCCCTTTCGTGATGACAAAATGGCTGAAAGTAGCCCAAGCTGTTTCACAGCAATTACCATTGAAAAATGTAAATACAACATCGGAAAAAGAGATTAATTGGGAGACGTTTTTAGCTCTACTGATCAGAGATCAGCAGAGCTTATGCCGTGGTGCGGCGTCCGTCGTCCGTCTGTCCGTCTGTCTGTCCGTAAACTTTTATTTGTAGCGACAACTCCTCTGAAACTACTGGATGGATATTCATGAAACTTTACAGAAATGTTGCCCATAATGTCTAGTTGATCCTGGCAAAAATTCATGTTGATGTGAAATCCAAGATGGCCACCAAAGCTAAAAATAGAGTTTTAAAATAAGTAAGTTTGTAGCGACTACTTCTTGAAAACTATAAGTGATATTGATATGGGACTTTTTCTAAAATGATCAGCATGACATGATGTTGATCCTTGTCAAAAATCGTTTTGATTCAACGTTAAACATGGCTGCCAGCGGCCATCTTTGTTTACATAGAGTTATATAGTAAAAACTTGTAGCGACTACTCCTCTGAAACTACTTGACGGATTGTCATGAAACTTTACAGGAATGTTGCTCTTGATGTCTAATTGATCCTAGCAAAAGTTCAGATCTGCCAGAAATTCAAGATGGCCGTCACAGCTAAAAATAGATTTTTAAAAAATAAGTTTGTAGCGACTACTTCTTCAAAACTATAAGAGATATTGATATGGGACTTTTTCTAAAATGATCAGCATGACATGATGTTGATCCTTGTGGAAAATTATTTTGATTCGACTTTAAACATGGCTGCCAGTGGCCATCTTTGGTTACATGGAGTTATATAGTAAAAACTTGTAGCGACTACTCCTCTGAAACTACTTCACGGATGTTCATGAAACTTCACAGGAATGTTGCTCTTGATGTCTAGTTGATCCTATAAAAATTTCAGGTTGGCCGGAAATTCAAGATGGCCACCACAGCTAAAAATAGATTTAAAATAAGTAAGTTTGTAGCGACTACTTCTTCAAAACTATAATAGATATTGATATGGGACTTTTTCTAAAATGATCAGCATGACATGATGTTGATCCTTGTCAAAAATCGTTTTGATTTGACGTTAAACATGGCTTCCAGCGGCCATCTTTGTTAACATAGAGTTATATAATGAAAACTTGTAACATCTACTCCTCTGAAACAACTTGACGGATTTTCATGAAACTTCACAGGAATGTTGCTCTTAATGTCTAATTGATCCTAGCAAAATTTCAGGTCGGCCGGAAATTCAAGATGGCCGCCACGGTTAAAAATAGATTTTCAAAAAACAAGTCTGTAGCGACTACTACCTGAAATCAAAATCAATCAGTAGAGCTTCAAGGTCATTGACCTCTTGTTTATTTACTCCATCTCGTGCCCACTGCTAGATCTTATAGCTATTTCATATAGCATTCGCAGTACCCAATATCTGTAGCTACTTGTAAAGTATAGGTCTGTTTGAAGTTTGATTTTCGTGATAAAGTCAACCAAGAGATGTTGAAAAATCTACATTAATCACAAGATAAAAGTTTTAATTTACCTATTATGATATTTTTTTCAAAATCAAGTGAATAATACGGTATCAAGGCATTTGACCTCGACCCACTTCCGCGGAATATACAAAACAAATGGCCACCATTTTTGCCATCGACATATTATCAACATAACTGTTTTTTTCAAAGTGCATTTTCCCAGGAAATAAACTTGATTCTTACAAATATTATGTGTGTTTGAAATTTCAAAGGTTAAATATTATTCCGATATCAAAATAAATGATGGATGATTCCAATTTCGGAAGATTCTCTTGGATGAAAATATGTTGTCTTTGGAAAGCCTACTTACCGACCCGAATTTTTTTGCAGCATGTTACCGGAAACAGAACTATTTTTTTTTGTGGCCTGAAGAGAACGTGGTCTAACAGCACTTGTTGGCTTATACTTGGAGAACCTGTCTGTTTTATGTGTGGTCTGGGCCTCTGAACAGCAGCTTTTAAAATGCAGGAAAATAATCCAGTTTTAAATTCGTTTGATGTTAAATTGTATAGGTTTACTAAAACATTCAGGAAGAGAAATGCATAAACAAGCTTTTATCTTATCAAGAACTTTATCTGTTGCTTAACAGGAGTACGACACTTTCATCTGTTGATAGGTGTTGGCTGTCTGTGTTTATTATTATCCTAAAATTACAATAACATAATTTCTATGCAAACCATGTCTCGAAAAACACAAAAAACTACTAAACTTAATTGAACCATGCATGCTTTTAAAATTTTAACAGCACAGATTGATGAAAACTTATTTATTTTCCTGCATTTTGTTGTTACTAATTTCATTTTAGCTTCCAGTGACACCGTAGCAGCTGCAGATATATCATCACTGTTGAGTTTCTTACACATATCTGCACTACCTTCACACATATCCACCATTTCTTGTTGTTTTTTGGGGTGATCTTTATATTTATCAAATTAGAAAATCCGCTATATTTAATAATAATTTCCATATACATGCCAGACCTCCATGTGTTCTGCCTAGCCTGTATCCATATAGCAGTCAGTTCTTGGACTGATATTAGTCATCATTAATTTCATTTGTTGATTTTTATTTTCCCCAGGGGTGCTTTTCAGACAAATGGAATGGATGTTGCAGAGATTGTTGAACAATATCTAAAAACAGGATATTAATCAAATATTTATAATTGCGCATATTTTTTGTTTATTTCGGTACTGGTAGTTAATGGAATAGATACATCTAATATTCCATCAGATCATAGTAATTGATTCATAATGATTTTGGGTCAGAGTTATAATTAAACATTCTTGTAATTACGGTCACAATAAAAGTTACTGTCGATTAATGGTGCTGTCAATTAATGGTGCTGCCAATTAAGGGTGTTTCAAATTAAGGGTGCTGCTAATTAATGGTGCTGTCAATTAATGGTGCTATCAGTGGTGCAGCCAATGATGTCAATTAATGGTGCTGACAGTTAATGCTGCTGCCAATTAATGGTTCTGCCAATTGATGATGCTGTCAATTAATGGTTCTGCCAATTAATGGTGCTGATCATTATTGGTGCTGCCAGTGCTATCAATTAATGGTGCTGCTGTTTAATGGTGCTGTCAATTAAAGGTTCTTTTTTTACACGTTTAATTGAATTGAATGTTGTTTAACAGCTCATCAACACAGTATAGGTTATTTAGAGCACCCCAGAGAGAGGGGAAGGATACATAGGAATCCGGGAACCGTGCCGTACTCTTATTATCAAATAGATTCCTATGGTTCTTTAACGTGCTCGGAGGATATACCGATACACACAAGTAATTAAAATAGCATTGAATTTGCACAGAATCATTCACTAACACTTATTCGAAAGCCATGTTCAGCATTATAAACATTTCATAAATTAGTATATAATACACCACAATACAATCCAGCACAAAAAGGTTAGTATGGTGCCAACAGGAATTCACAGCCCACCCTCTAGTTAAATCAAAATAAAAGCAAGCAGAATGGGCCTTAAGAAAACGATGACCGTGGTGAAAAACGGAGCGTTTACAACAAAATGTGCAGAAAAGGTTCTAGGCCCATTATGCATATTTTTATCTTGATGTAAATGGAGGATGGGCATGGAATGTTGTTTCCTGTTGGCACCATATAACCTTTCTGTGTTGGTGTACCATAAAACTCCATTTCAGCTCTTATACTACTTCTAGAATATCATACACCTGTTGTACATCTACTTACATGACACAGTATTAGCACTTTATAATCTGTTTGTTATTCATGTCATATGGTCTAAACAAACCAAAAATGGTCCCTGTAACCCTACCAGCTATTTGTTCAGCCTACCCAATCCTTTTTTTTTAGATGTTTGGTGCTGTTTTAATAGCAGAGTGACCATACACTGTTCAGGAAACATGTATTTGATTTAAATAAGTACCGACCTATACGTATTCCTCCCCCCAGCCAGTCAGTTACAGGAAACAAACCATTTTTTTTTTTAAGCCTACTTATTATAACACTGCTTTTCTCACTCGCTGTAACATTGTCAATCTCTATATGTACCTAATCACTCACTCTGTCTTTTTTCCAGCTTATCTGTATCCTTGAGTTGCCAACTCACCAATTTACAGCTTTTAAGTTGCCACTGTATAATAACACTTAGAAGTATCTGTCAAATGCATCATTGAGATCAAGAAACTAGAATTTGGGTCAAATGATCTATTATTAGGCCAAATTACCATGAATCAATTAATTTATTTTTGATGCCAAATTGTCACCAGCTGTCATTTGGGGCAGACATTGTTAATACCCTGAGGGCCAATTTATTAGTTACTTTGGTTGGGGCTGAACGATCAGTCATAATGATGTTTTTTAGACCCTTGCCCCACAAAACCCCACCCAAAAAACAACAAACACCAACACCAAGAACACTGTTAAAAACTTATAATTCCCATATTTTCTCAAATATGCAAATTGACAGGTGTTACTACTTTGACATTAGATGCTAGTAGATAAATGTGTCACTAATTGCACTAGTTTATGATTTATTCGCTATGTCTTCACTACAGCTTATACCCGCAATATCCTCTTTGACACCTCTCGCGACTGTTATTCCTCTGGTTGCGGTGTTAAGTATTTCTGCTTTTAAAGATGGCCTTGATGATGTTGTAAGTTCAATTCTTTGTTTTAAAATCAAATGATAAATGATAAATGCTTTTGTAAGGTGAAAAAAGATAGCATATAGAAAATACATACTTGTTAAAAGAATTCTGACAATATTGCAAAGTGAGAACTATTCACATTCACATTATTTCCCGCATCAAAAGTTGTTGTTTATTAAGGGTTTAATGAAGTTGTTATTTATACAAAAATGCGTGATACATAGAATATATCAATTATGTCAATCAGATAAAGTTTATTTGGTAGACTTGTCACAAAAAACAAAAACAACAACACGACATGCTCGGCACAACTACACGCACAAAAATACAATTGCACAATTATACAGCAGACTCGGCACAAAAACAAAATTACCCGACAGACTAAGCACAAACACACATTTACACAGCAGACTGGCCACACAAACACAATTATACAGCAGACTCGGCACAAAAACACAATTTCCTGGCAGACTCGGCACACAAACACAATTATACAGCAGACCCAGCACAAAAACAATGATACAGCAGACCTGGCACAAAAACAATTATACATCAGACTCGGCACACAGCACAATTGCCTGGCAGACTCGGCACACAAACACAATTATACAGCAGACTCAGCACAAAAACACAATTAAACAGCAGCTCGGCACAAAAACACAATTATACAGCAGACTCGGCATAAAAACACAATTACGCAGCAGACTCGGCACAAAAACACAATTACACAGCAGACTGGGCACACAAACACAATTATACAGCAGACTCTGCACAAAAACACAATTATACAGCAGACTCTGAACAAAAACACAATTATACTGCCGACTCGGCACAAAAACACAATTATACGGCAGACACGGCACAAAACACAATTACCCAACAGACTTGGCACAAAAACACAATGATATGCAGACTAGCCACAAAAACACAATTACACAGCAGACTCGGCACAAAAACACAATTATACAACAGATTCGGCACACAAACACAATTACCAAGTAGACACGGCACAAAAACACAATTACACAGCAGTCTGGGCACACAAACACAATTATACAGCAGACTCGGCACAAAAACACAATTACCTAGCAGATGGCACACAAACACAATTATACAGCAAACTCAGCACAAAAACACAATGATACAGCAGACCTGGCACAAAAACACAATTACACTGCAGACTTGTCATGAAAATACAATTGCATGGTAGGCTCGGCACAAAAACACAGTCATGAGGCAGACTCGGCACAAAAACACAATTACCCAACAGACTCGGCACAAAAACACAATGATACGACAGACTTATCAGAAAAACATTATTACACAGCAGACTCGGCACAAAAACAAAATTAACCGACAGACTCGGCACAAAAACACAATTACATAGCAGACTCAGCACACAAACACAATTATACAGCAAACTCAGCACAAAAACACAATGATACAGCAGACCTGGCACAAAAACACAATTACACAGCAGGCTTGTCATGAAAATACAATTGCATGGTAGGCTCGGCACAAAAACACAGTCATGGGGCAGACTCGGCACAAAAACACAATTATACGGCAGACTCGCCACAAAAACAATGATACGACAGACTCGGCACAAAAACATTATTACACAGCTGACTCGGCACAAAAACACAATTACACAGCAGGCTCGGCACAAAAATACAATTATACAGCAGACTCGGCACAAAAACACAATGATATGGCAGACTAGCCACAAAAACACAATTATACAGCAGACTCAGCACAAAAACACAATTATAGGGCAGACTAAGCACAAAAACACAATTAAACAGCAGACTGAGACTGCACAAAAACACAATTTTATGGCAGACTCGGCACAAAAACACAATTATACGGCAGACTCGGCACAAAAACACAATTACATAGCAGACTCAGCACACAAACACAATTATACAGCAGACTCAGCACAAAAACACAATGATATGGCAGACTAGCCACAAAAACAAAATTATACAGCATACTCGGCACAAAAACACAATTATACAGCATACTCGGCACAAAAACACAATTATACGGCAGACTCGGCACAAAACACAATTACCCGGCAGACTTGGCACACAAACACAATGATATGCAGACTAGCCACAAAAATACAATTATATGGCATACTCGACACAAAAATAGAATTTTAGGCAGACTCAGCATAAAAACACAATTATACGACAGACTCGGCACAAAAACACAATTATACTGCAGACTCAGCATAAAAACACAATTATACGACAGACTCGGCATAAAAACACAATTGCACAGCAGACTCGGCACACAAACACAATTATACAACAGACTCTGCACACAAACACAATTATACAGCAAACTCGGCACACAAACACAATTATATAGCAGACTTGGCACACAAACACAATTATACAGCAGACTCAGCATAAACACTTATAAAAACACAATTATACGGCAGACTCGGCACAAAAACACAATTATAAGGCAGACTATGCACACAAACACAATTATACGGTAGACTATGCACACAAACACAATTATACGGCAGAATCGGCACAAAAACACAATTATACTGCAGACTCAGCATAAAAACACAATTATACGACAGACTCGGCATAAAAACATAATTGCACAGCAGACTCGGCACACAAACACAATTATACAACAGACTCTGCACACAAACACAATTATACAGCAAACTCGGCACACAAACACAATTATATAGCAGACTTGGCACACAAACACAATTATACAGCAGACTCAGCATAAACACTTATAAAAACACAATTATACGGCAGACTCGGCACAAAAACACAATTATACGGCAGACTATGCACACAAACACAATTATACGGCAGAATCGGCACAAAACACAATTACTCGGCAGACTCGGCACTAGTGTTCCGTGGAAATCCTTCTAGTTTGATGAAAATGACGTATAATTTATCATAATAAAAATCTTATTCCTTATTATGTGTCTCGTATAATAATTCCTATGAATCTCATGTTTGACAGAGGCGACACAGAAGTGATAACCAGGTAAACAACAGATTGTCCTTTGTCCTCCGTGATGGCAAAATCGTAGAGGAAAAATGGCACAAGGTCGTCGTTGGCGACATAATCAAGATGGAAAACAATCATTTTGTGGCAGTGAGTTATCTTGATTGTATTGTTACTTTGGTTACATGTAGAACTATGACTTTTTTTTTCTTTTTTCATTTTCATGTATAAGATTTATGCGAGAACAAATTGAGTGCATTATGTCAACTGATTGCGCAAAAGGCTCAGCTTATTTGAGAGTTGTCATTTCAGATGTTGTTTAGTTAGAATGTTCTCTATATTACATCTACTGTATTTTCAATTTTCCGTGTTTTATGGTGATTTAAGGCAGATAAGATTTAGTGATGCTAATTAAGTTACTTCTGAACTAATTTTTAGCTCTACTTTTTGATGTCAGCACTCTAGCATCTTCATTTTTAATCCGATCTTAACCAAACTTTACCAGGTTATTAATATCAATAATAGGTCAGACGAGTTCGAAAACCAGGCAGATCGGACCAGTAACTCCGGAGTTATTGCCCTTGAATTATCGAATGTTGCTATATTTTGTCTTGTCAACACTCTAGAGCCTCCATTTTTCATCCGATCTTACCAAACTTTACCAGATTGTTAATATCTATAAAAGCTTGGACGAGTTCGAAAACCAGCCAGTTTGGACCAGTAACACTGGATTTATTGCCCTTGAATTAACGAAATTTGGTATATTTTATCTTGTTAACACTCTAGTGCCTCCATTTTTCATCCGATCTTTACCAAACTTTACCAGATTAATAATTTCAATGAAAGTTTGGACGAGTTCGAAAGCCAGCAAGATCGGACTAGTAACACCGGAGTTATT
>JAWPHD010016138.1:0-51433 GCA_037043455.1 Cyrtodaria siliqua | reverse complement strand
ATACTTAAGCACATTTACATTATTATATCACCCGAACAAATGACGGCGTTTTGGTAAATGTTTTTGTAAGGTAATGTGCCGTTATTTAGCGAGAGTGTTTCTTTAAGATTACTACATGTTCAAAAATGTCCACGTTTGCCTAATCAGTTTTCATAGTATAGACTTATCATAGAAGTTATGCTGGAGATTTGTCTTATCCGACATGATTCCCCTAGATTTTTATGTGGGTATATCCGTTATCGGAATTAAGTTACAGGCCTGATTTTAATTAATTAATATGCAACAGGCACTTTTGTAGGACAGTGCACGTTGCAATTCAATGTCTCTAATATGTATGTCTGTATATAATTGAAGAAAGGTAAAATAAGAGTATTTGTATGAACATTTTCCAGAAACGAGTAGATGTGGAGAATTGTTTAGGAAATTGTAGAATTTTCTTTTTATGGCAAGAACAAACTTTCTAAACACTTTTTTTACAAGGTCGAAGCTTTTTATAAAGCGAGTTGGAAGCGTGATCAAAACAACGGAGTATACTGGATTCATTCACGCACATGTATAATTCACTCAAAAATATAAAACCATCATTGTGGGTAGGAGTTCCATGCGTAGATACAGTTCACAATTAACGCATTGAGCTCCTCAGGTCTAGTTTGAGATATATGCGTATACAGATGAAGCTCATAGAGCTCCTCTTTGCATACGATTTGTTGGACTACTTGTTGGAGCTGTATGAGCTCCAATTGAAGCTATATGCGTAACGTCTCTTACGCATAGAGCTCCGTTACGCATATAGCTTCGAGGGGAAGCTTCGTGAAGTTGTCACAATATATGACATACGACATTCATTTTTTTAAATGTCGTTTAGTAGGACATACAACATTCGACATACAACATACGACATTCAAAAACATCCTTCAAAGGGAATGTCGTTTCACGCGACATACAACATTCGACATACAAACTTTCGACATTCGAAATATGACGTTCGACATACAGCATTGAATATTCGACAAACATCAGTTTTAAAGTGAATCTCGTTCACGAGACATACAACATTCGACACATATCATTCGACATACAACATTCGACATTCGACAAACATCACTTTAAAGTAAATGTTGTTCACGCGACATACAACATTAGACATACATACAATATTCGACATACGACATTCATAAACAACATTCAAGGTGAATTTCGTTCCACGCGACATACAACATTCGACAAACATCATTCGACATACAACATTCGACATACAACATTCGACAAACATCACTTTAAAGTAAATGTTGTTCACGCGACATACAACATTAGACATACATACAATATTCGACATACGACATTCATAAACAACATTCAAGGTGAATTTCGTTCCACGCGACATTAAACATTCGACATACAACATTCGACATACGACATTCAAAAACAACATTCAACGTGAAAGTCGTTTCACGTAGCATATATCATTCGACATACAACATTCAACATACAACATTCGACATACAACATTCGACATTCAAAAAAATAATAAAGGCGAATGTCGTTTCACGCGACATACCACATTTGACATACAACATTCGACATACGACATTCAAAAACCACATTCAAAGTGAATCTCGTTTCAAGAGACAAACAACAATCAACATTCGATAAACAACATTCGACATACAATATTCAAAATCAACATTCAATGTGAATGTCGTTTCACGCGACATACAACATTCGACATACAACATTCGACATACAACTTTCAACAGTCGACAAACATCAGTTTTAAAGTGAATGTCGTTCCTGAGACATACATCATCCGAGATACAACTTTCGACACACAACATTCAAGATTCTAATTTTGCATGTCGAATGTTGAATGTTGTATATCGAATAATGTATGTTGCTTGAAAGGACATTCACCTTGAATATTGATTTTGAATGACGTATATCGAATGTTGTATATATAATTTTGAATGTTGTATGTCGCGTGAAACGCGATTCACCTTGAATGTTGTTTTTGAATGTCGTATGTCGAATGTTGTATGTCGAATGATGTATGTCTCGTGAAACGACATTCATCTTTAATGTTGTTTTTGAATGTATGTTCCTGCGTGAAACGACATTCAGTTTAAAACTTATGTTTGTCGAATGTTGATTGTTTGTATGTCGGATGTCGTTTATCGAATTTTGTATGTCTCGTAAACGACATTCACTTTAAAGTGACAGTTTTTACATTTCTGGTTTTATATATTATTTGTTGATGACTATTCGTACAGGTACCTGACCATGGACCTGACAATAAACGCATTTCCTTAGTATGAGTGCTGTGTTAGGAAGTCGATTAAACGATAGCCACTTAAATTATAATTGATCTTGACGTAAATGTCTGCGTTACCGAACATCTCGTCCGATCGATTAAGAGTATTCATAAGTAGTAGTATTACTCAATAAAGGCTGTGTACAGCTGATTATCTACAGTCCGGAACACTTCATGTTATGTATGTCCGGGATCGCTTGACAGTAGGCTGGTGTACAGCTGATTATCTACAGTCCGGAACACTTCATGTTATGTATGTCCGGGATCGCTTGACAGTAGGCTGGTGTACAGCTGATTATCTACAGTCCGGAACGAACACTTCATGTTATGTATGACCGGGATCGCTTGACAGTAGGCTGGTGTGCAGCTGATTATCTACAGTCCGGAACACTTCATGTTATGTATGACCGGGATCGCTTGACAGTAGGCTGGTGTACAGCTGATTATCTACAGTCCGGAACACTTCATGTTATGTATGTCCGGGATCGCTTGACAGTAGGCTGGTGTGCAGCTGATTATCTACAGTCCGGAACACTTCATGTTATGTATGACCGGGATCGCTTGACAGTAGGCTGGTGTACAGCTGATTATCTACAGTCCGGAACACTTCATGTTATGTATGACCGGGATCGCTTGACAGTAGGCTGGTGTACAGCTGATTATCTACAGTCCGGAACGAACACTTCATGTTATGTATGACCGGGATCGCTTGACAGTAGGCTGGTTGTACAGCTGATTATCTACAGTCCGGAACGAACACTTCATGTTATGTATGACCGGGATCGCTTGACAGTAGGCTGGTGTACAGCTGATTATCTACAGTCCGGAACGAACACTTCATGTTATGTATGACCGGGATCGCTTGACAGTAGGCTGGTGTACAGCTGATTATCTACAGTCCGGAACGAACACTTCATGTTATGTATGACCGGGATCGCTTGACAGTAGGCTGGTGTACAGCTGATTATCTACAGTCCGGAACGAACACTTCATGTTATGTATGACCGGGATCGCTTGACAGTAGGCTGGTGTACAGCTGATTATCTACAGTCCGGAACGAACACTTCATGTTATGTATGACCGGGATCGCTTGACAGTAGGCTGGTGTACAGCTGATTATCTACAGTCCGGAACGAACACTTCATGTTATGTATGACCGGGATCGCTTGACAGTAGGCTGGTGTACAGCTGATTATCTACAGTCCGGAACGAACACTTCATGTTATGTATGACCGGGATCGCTTGACAGTAGGCTGGTGTACAGCTGATTATCTACAGTCCGGAACGAACACTTCATGTTATGTATGACCGGGATCGCTTGACAGTAGGCTGGTGTACAGCTGATTATCTACAGTCCGGAACGAACACTTCATGTTATGTATGACCGGGATCGCTTGACAGTAGGCTGGTGTACAGCTGATTATCTACAGTCCGGAACGAACACTTCATGTTATGTATGACCGGGATCGCTTGACAGTAGGCTGGTGTACAGCTGATTATCTACAGTCCGGAACGAACACTTCATGTTATGTATGACCGGGATCGCTTGACAGTAGGCTGGTGTACAGCTGATTATCTACAGTCCGGAACGAACACTTCATGTTATGTATGACCGGGATCGCTTGACAGTAGGCTGGTGTACAGCTGATTATCTACAGTCCGGAACGAACACTTCATGTTATGTATGACCGGGATCGCTTGACAGTAGGCTGGTGTACAGCTGATTATCTACAGTCCGGAACGAACACTTCATGTTATGTATGACCGGGATCGCTTGACAGTAGGCTGAGTGTACAGCTGATTATCTACAGTCCGGAACGAACACTTCATGTTATGTATGACCGGGATCGCTTGACAGTAGGCTGGTGTACAGCTGATTATCTACAGTCCGGAACGAACACTTCATGTTATGTATGACCGGGATCGCTTGACAGTAGGCTGGTGTACAGCTGATTATCTACAGTCCGGAACGAACACTTCATGTTATGTATGACCGGGATCGCTTGACAGTAGGCTGGTGTACAGCTGATTATCTACAGTCCGGAACGAACACTTCATGTTATGTATGACCGGATCGCTTGACAGTAGGCTGGTGTACAGCTGATTATCTACAGTCCCGGAACGAACACTTCATGTTATGTATGACCGGGATCGCTTGACAGTAGGCTGGTGTACAGCTGATTATCTACAGTCCGGAACGAACACTTCATGTTATGTATGACCGGGATCGCTTGACAGTAGGCTGGTGTACAGCTGATTATCTACAGTCCGGAACGAACACTTCATGTTATGTATGACCGGGATCGCTTGACAGTAGGGCTGGTGTACAGCTGATTATCTACAGTCCGAACGAACACTTCATGTTATGTATGACCGGGATCGCTTGACAGTAGGCTGGTGTACAGCTGATTATCTACAGTCCGGAACGAACACTTCATGTTATGTATGACCGGGATCGCTTGACAGTAGGCTGGTGTACAGCTGATTATCTACAGTCCGGAACGAACACTTCATGTTATGTATGACCGGGATCGCTTGACAGTAGGCTGGTGTACAGCTGATTATCTACAGTCCGGAACGAACACTTCATGTTATGTATGACCGGGATCGCTTGACAGTAGGCTGGTGTACAGCTGATTATCTACAGTCCGGAACGAACACTTCATGTTATGTATGACCGGGATCGCTTGACAGTAGGCTGGTGTACAGCTGATTATCTACAGTCCGGAACGAACACTTCATGTTATGTATGACCGGATCGCTTGACAGTAGGCTGGTGTACAGCTGATTATCTACAGTCCGGAACGAACACTTCATGTTATGTATGACGGGATCGCTTGACAGTAGGCTGGTGTACAGCTGATTATCAACAGTCCGGAACGAACACTTCATGTTATGTATGACCGGGATCGCTTGACAGTAGGCTGGTGTACAGCTGATTATCTACAGTCCGGAACGAACACTTCATGTTATGTATGACCGGGATCGCTTGACAGTAGGCTGGTGTACAGCTGATTATCTACAGTCCGGAACGAACACTCATGTTATGTAATGACCGGGATCGCTTGACAGTAGGCTGGTGTACAGCTGATTATCTACAGTCCGGAACGAACACTTCATGTTATGTATGACCGGGATCGCTTGACAGTAGGCTGGTGTACAGCTGATTATCTACAGGTCCGGAACGAACACTTCATGTTATGTATGACCGGGATCGCTTGACAGTAGGCTGGTGTACAGCTGATTATCTACAGTCCGGAACGAACACTTCATGTTATGTATGACCGGGATCGCTTGACAGTAGGCTGGTGTACAGCTGATTATCTACAGTCCGGAACGAACACTTCATGTTATGTATGACCGGGATCGCTTGACAGTAGGCTGGTGTACAGCTGATTATCTACAGTCCGGAACGAACACTTCATGTTATGTATGACCGGGATCGCTTGACAGTAGGCTGGTGTACAGCTGATTATCTACAGTCCGGAACGAACACTTCATGTTATGTATGACCGGGATCACTTGACAGTAGGCTGGTGTACAGCTGATTATCTACAGTCCGGAACGAACACTTCATGTTATGTATGACCGGGATCGCTTGACAGTAGGCTGGTGTACAGCTGATTATCTACAGTCCGGAACGAACACTTCATGTTATGTATGACCGGGATCACTTGACAGTAGGCTGGTGTACAGCTGATTATCTACAGTCCGGAACGAACACTTCATGTTATGTATGACCGGGATCGCTTGACAGTAGGCTGGTGTACAGCTGATTATCTACAGTCCGGAACGAACACTTCATGTTATGTATGACCGGGATCACTTGACAGTAGGCTGGTGTACAGCTGATTATCTACAGTCCGGAACGAACACTTCATGTTATGTATGACCGGGATCGCTTGACAGTAGGCTGGTGTACAGCTGATTATCTACAGTCCGGAACGAACACTTCATGTTATGTATGACCGGGATCACTTGACAGTAGGCTGGTGTACAGCTGATTATCTACAGTCCGGAACGAACACTTCATGTTATGTATGACCGGGATCACTTGACAGTAGGCTGGTGTACAGCTGATTATCTACAGTCCGGAACGAACACTTCATGTTATGTATGACCGGGATCACTTGACAGTAGGCTGGTGTACAGCTGATTATCTACAGTCCGGAACGAACACTTCATGTTATGTATGACCGGGATCGCTTGACAGTAGGCTGGTGAACAGCTGATTATCTACAGTCCGGAACGAACACTTCATGTTATGTATGACCGGGATCACTTGACAGTAGGCTGGTGTACAGCTGATTATCTACAGTCCGGAACGAACACTTCATGTTATGTATGACCGGGATCGCTTGACAGTAGGCTGGTGAACAGCTGATTATCTACAGTCCGGAACGAACACTTCATGTTATGTATGACCGGGATCACTTGACAGTAGGCTGGTGTACAGCTGATTATCTACAGTCCGGAACGAACACTTCATGTTATGTATGACCGGGATCACTTGACAGTAGGCTGGTGTACAGCTGATTATCTACAGTCCGGAACGAACACTTCATGTTATGTATGACCGGGATCGCTTGACAGTAGGCTGGTGTACAGCTGATTATCTACAGTCCGGAACGAACACTTCATGTTATGTATGACCGGGATCGCTTGACAGTAGGCTGGTGTACAGCTGATTATCTACAGTCGGAACGAACACTTCATGTTATGTATGACCGGGATCACTTGACAGTAGGCTGGTGTACAGCTGATTATCTACAGTCCGGAACGAACACTTCATGTTATGTATGACCGGGATCACTTGACAGTAGGCTGGTGTACAGCTGATTATCTACAGTCCGGAACGAACACTTCATGTTATGTATGACCGGGATCACTTGACAGTAGGCTGGTGTACAGCTGATTATCTACAGTCCGGAACGAACACTTCATGTTATGTATGACCGGGATCGCTTGACAGTAGGCTGGTGTACAGCTGATTCTCTACAGTCCGGAACACTTCATGTTATGTATGTCCGGGACCGCCTGCCAGATATTTTATTAGACCTAGGGAAACAGATTTAAAAAGCGCTATATTTACTTCTGAATCCCATTCATAATATAACTATATTCTTTATAACGGATTCTCATAATTTGCATGTACATATCTGTGAATAAAATGTGTTTTAATCAAGCCCATGAAAAAATAAATTAAACCTTTGGCACACGTTCATTTTGTAAACACCGGCCCCAAGTTTGACATTCGAGTCTTTGCTCTGAGTTCGACCTTCAACATTGAAACCCTGCCATGACCGTAGCAAGTACAGAAAGAAAGAAAGAAAGAAAGAAAGAAAGAAAGAAAAAAAGCAGAAAGAAGAAAGAAAGAAATAAAGGAAAGAAAAAAAGAACGTGATGGCGGGGAGTGGGTGCTTGCAATTACAATGTAATTTTCCTTTCCAGAAAAGATGAGCCGCTTCATTAAAATCAACACATGATCAATCTAGCTGAGTCGGCTTTGTATTTGCTTGATGAATATATTTTGAGCGCAGACTCAGTTTAAGCTTGAGTCAAGTCTGAAGTCAACATTTGTTTGATGAATATTAGTCCAGCACATCTGTTCCGTGTGAGTTCAAGCCAGTCTGAGTTCAACATTTGTTTGAGGAATATTAGTCCAGCACCTCTGTTCCGTATGAGTTCAAGCACTGGCGATGGCATGTCAATTAGATCAACATCGATGTTTCAATAATATACTGAGTTTGGTATTCGAGCATCAGCTCCGAGCACTGAATTCAAATGTCTAACATATATTCCGCGTGTTCTCGAACCCCCCGGTGGTGTGTCGGAGAGTATTGTATCTCCTAATTTATTTAGAAGAGAAAATGCAATACATAAAACGAGTCCTAAAATGTAGGAGGACTTTCGTATTTGTTCCTAGATTTTTGAACATCGTGTTATATGTAACATCGTGAAAATGTAAGTTGTTTAATTCTCAACAATCTGGTTTCAGGACAAATCATTATTATCAGGCCGCATGAGACGACTGGATAACAGCCATAGAAAACAATTGCTGTATTGTTTTAGCTATCTGATCATCCCAGCATATTGCTACCAAGGATGCTTGATCATTAGATACTCGTCCGTCGTAAACCGGGCGGTACCGTGTAGCGGTCTATCCTCCAGCACGTTAAAGAACCATAGGAATCTATTCGATAATAAGAGTAGGGTACGATTCCCGGATTCCTATGTATCCTTCCCCTCTCTCTGGGGCGGCTCTAAATAACCTATACTGTGTTAATGAGCCGGTAAACAACATTCAATTTATGTTGGTTTTTTTTACTGTTTTTGTTGGTGGAGACAAAGTCCCGATCGTCGTTTTCTCTTTAATCTGAAGGTATATGGAAAAAAATCTATCAACCTTGATCCGGTGCCAATGATACGGATTGTGTCCGTTGCCAGAATCTCACGCATTTTTTACAGAGCAACCAGGGTCCGGTGCTCTGAAATTTAGACATGGTGTAGATATTTGCATCAGTGTTCATTTCCCCGTTGTTTTCACCAGTCAGGGTCCGTTATAAGTGCAACCAGGATCAAGGTAACGTAGTTTTGAGCAGCCAGGGTCCGTAACGTCTATAGACCGGTTACAAGTGGAACCAGGATCAAGGTAACGCAGTTTTGAGCAGCCAGGGTCCGTAACGTCTATCGACCGGTTACAAGTGGAACCAGGATCAAGGTAACGCAGTTTTGAGCAGCTAGTGTCCGTAACGTCTATCGACCGGTTACAAGTGGAACCAGGATCAAGGTAACGCAGTTTTGAGCAGCCAGGGTCCGTAACGTCTATCGACCGGTTACAAGTGGAACCAGGATCAAGGTAACGCAGTTTTGAGCAGCCAGGGTCCGTAACGTCTATCGACCGGTTACAAGTGGAACCAGGATCAAGGTAACGCAGTTTTGAGCAGCCAGGGTCCGTAACGTCTATCGACCGGTTACAAGTGGAACCAGGATCAAGGTAACGCAGTTTTGAGCAGCCAGGGTCCGTAACGTCTATCCAATGGTTACAGTGCAACCAGGATCAAGGTAACGCAGTTTTGAGCAGCCAGGGTCCGTAACGTCTATCCGCTGGTTACAGTGCAACCAGGATCAAGGTAACGCAGTTTTGAGCAGCCAGGCTCCGTAACGTCTATCCACTGGTTACAGTGCAACCAGGATCAAGGTAACGCAGTTTTGAGCAGCTAGGGTCCGTAACGTCTATCGACCGGTTACAAGTGGAACCAGGATCAAGGTAACGCAGTTTTGAGCAGCCAGGGTCCGTAACGTCTATCCACTGGTTACAGTGCAACCAGGATCAAGGTAACGCAGTTTTGAGCAGCCAGGGTCCTTAACGTCTATCCACCGTGGACTTATAACTGACTTATAGTTCAACATGCCCACGCTCTCACAGCTTCCTATTAATTGCACGTGATCAGAAGTTAAACTTTGTACACGCTGTCTGGCGAAAATCCGCCCACTGTTTGACGGTTTTCTTTTACTGCCAGCAACCCTCGTAATTTGCTGTCATAGCTAACCTTGCTCTGATTTTCACAGGGTTTTGCACAAGCTCTGCAGTGGTGGATACAGAATTTGAGATTAAGAGGCTCAACGTTATTAAAGTTGAGAATGAAAAAACACAAGCAGCCTTTGCACTTGATTTTATATGTTAGCGTTTGTGTGTGGTGGGGGAGAAGCGGTAGGAGTGGGTGTTCACAACTTATGATAAAAAAGTTGAAAAGCAAAAATAATTGCATGAATTTTCCTTAGCTTAATTCCGCGAATGTTCCGGTTTCAAACTCCACAACAGCATCTTAATACATATTTGAGCGACGCTGTATTTTTTACATTGGTCGGCGTTTTCAGACGGCGAATAATTTTAGATTCTTATATTATTCTTGAACTGTTCTCCTTAAATGAGCAGGCTGAGCCCCAAAGCTCTTCTAAACATGCCTATGGAAAATGAATGTGTAAACACATGTTTACCAGTGCACATCGTTAAAGTAGGGAGGGCGGAGCTTAGTTTCAATTTATAAGTTGAACCACTTAATGAAATCACTTAAAAATATTGCAACTCTTGGTCCAAAATGAAAACAAGACGCGGAAAGTTGAAAATCTCTCGAGGCTCATTGGATGAAAGAGTTGGTTGAACTATAATGAAATAGTTATGACTGAGGAACCACTTTAAACAAGGGAAAGAGATAGAAAGGAAAGAATCTTTGGTGAGTAACTGTCTTCAAATTTCGTTAACATTAAGTTGAATGTATAACTATTATTATTGTGTCATCGCGTTTGATATGTATTGTTCGGTTTGTTATAGGAAGAGTATGAGCGTTTCTTTATTTGATTAATTTCATTAAATTGATTGGGAATTATTTTGATTTGATTCACAGATTACTGATGACAATGTTGTGGTTGGGTTTAGTCGTATCATCTGTCTTTGTCACAGCGTATGCCGTTGCACTTGAAGATGATTTGGTATATTTGGCTCAATCTGTTAGCCGGTTTGACCGTAAGTCATGTTTCTTATATATATATTATGTCGACCAGTTTGATCTTAAGTCTTTATATTGCCTATGTTCTTAATCGAACAACATACGTGACAATGTCTTCAACTTCACATGTTACGGCAGTCGTATTATGTTTCTTCGATGCAATACAAATCACAGAATAAAACATAATTGAAAAAAAAATTAAGACTAAATTATCAAATGAGAACTGATTTTTCCAAATGATATCCATTAGCTGATAGAATATATTGAAATTGAAAAATAACCAGCAATTTTCTATGATCGAGTCTACACTGATTATAACTATGATCGAAAGCTATGATGATCCCTAGTCCAGACTCTATTGTGCCTATACCTTCAGGACGTCTTATTGGTTAAATGTCAGTGGGACTATAAACCCAAGAACCACACAAACGCACGCACGGAGGCACACACGCACGCATACACACATATGATCATGAGTGAATTATCAGTTTTTTTGTTCAAGTGCTGATCAACATTTGGTGACCTTTTTAATCATCATAATTATTTATCTGGGCTTATGCTTTGGCAAGGACAAACAACTTGAATTTCGCAGAAAATTGTCAAACAACAATGACTTACCGCGAATTATGGATTTCTTTAGATCATTGGAAAAGAAATATCAAGAAAAGAAAAGTGTATACCTTTTAGATCATAATGGACATTTTGAGTGGTTCAAAATATTAAAATGCCTATTTTCCATGTACATTATGGTGGCAGGAGTAAACTTTTGCAACCAAATTTGTCATTTGTTTCTAAACGGATTATATTTGTTTAAGTTTAACAAAGTTATTTTTCATAGACACTAAGTTCAGTTTATTACATAATGATCAAAGAGAGAGAGAGAGAGAGAGAGAGAGATGTTATTGGAGTTTTTCGAAAATTCGGTTGGTCTTATGCAAGAGGAGATTATATCACCTATAATGTTTTCTCTGCTTTTGGAAGATATGGAATTACCATTTCACGACTCTTCTTACAGTGTTTTGCAGTTAGACAATATAATGTTGATTTCTGCCGACGATATGATAATATTTGGAAAATCACCTGCAGAATTACAACATAACATAATAAGTTAAATGAAAGTTAATTGTGATAAAACACAAGTTATGGCATTTCGGAGGCGATTGAGTAATACGAAATCGATACAAATAGAAAGAATTAATTTAAAGTTTTGTAAGCAGCTACTTAAAGCTAATAGAAGTACATCTTCGATGAATCCAAACTCTATGGACACAATATAAACGGTTTCAACCAGCCTGGTCGAACTCCGAGACTGGAGCTTCGAATTAAGAGTTACCAACTTATAAAATGTTGTGCTGTTGATTTTATGAATATTGAGTTCTCCTCAACCCGGGGCTAGAGGGCGTGAGCGGTAGCTAGCATGTTTCACTACCACTCATGAACAGTCTCAATCAAACCGAGACTGCAATATTCCGTATGTGTCGTGCTCGGCCGTTTCCAGAGGTCCATTATCATACTCTTTTTTTATAGCACAGTGGCGTTGCTTGTGCAGTGTGGCGGCAGTAAAACGTCTCCCCGCGTTTGCAATCAGTACTGTTATTCATTCGATCTTTGGAGATCGCTGAGCCCGATACTTATAGTTAGTTATCGGTGGTACATTTTCAATTTCTTTTGTTTTCTTACCTAATTTTCGGTGGTTCCACTACTCCGGCCGATAAAAGGCTCTGGGTATTGTTTAACCACTCATAGGATATGTTGTCTGCTTTTTATACGCAGGCTTCATAACCGCTGCTCCCAACTAAATTCCTTTATGTTTATTTCGCTCTTCGGGGCATTTCATTTTATTAGATACTGGGAGCATACGCCGTACGACATGGGGAATATGTTAAATAAGGATAACTCCATGTCCACCGCCATATGCATGCCATCTTCGGGATAGTTAAAATTTTGTGCTGTTGATTTTATGAATATTGAGTTCTGCTCAATCCGGGGCTAGAGGGCGTGAGCGGTAGCTAGCATATTTCACTACCACTCATGAACAGTCTCAATCAAACCGAGACTGCAATATTTCGTATGTGTCGTGCTCGGCCGTTTCCAGAGGTCCATTATCATACTCTTTTTTTTATAATTCATTTGACACATATTCAATCAAGGGTGTTTTTAGAACTAACGAACAGTTTAAATATAATATAACATCTCCTTTCAGAAATCATTTAGTTCATTCAAGACGCATGGTGTTTCCCTCTATTAATAAGTGCAATGCTAAGAGGTGCAGTTGTTGCAACCATTTATCTTGCAAGTCCACTATTAAATCAACTGTTAATGGTAGATTGTTTAATGTATGTCTAGCTTCAAATGTTGATTGACGTAAATCTCACGTCATTTGTGTTCTGACTTGAAATGCACCACGTTACGGTATACAATATGTTGGACAAATAGGTCGTTCCTTAAAAGTTCGATTTCGAGAACACAAATATAATACAGGTAATCCTAAAATGTTAAAAAATTACTTGTACCAACACTTTAGTCAGTCAGGTCATAATTTTAGTAACGTAGCTGTTGAAACGGTTGAATATATATTTTTTGATAATGATGCTACTAAAAGCTTTACAGTAAAAGCTAGACATATTGCTGAACTTAAGTGGATGAAAAACTTACAGACACCATATCCACTTGGCCTTAATGACAATATTTATAAAGAAGGAAATATTTCAAAAGATCATAATATTGACATTTTTTTCTATATTTTCTATTTGGAAGCTTACATCTAGGTCTCACGGTCTTAGGCGTAATGGTAACATCAAACGTAAATCGCGTGTAATTATTTCTGTCGCTGATTTACATACTATTTTTAAACAGTCTGGAAAGCACTCTATGCTTTCACGGCTTACCTCTTTGTCTATTTCAAATAGGTCGTTCCCTAAAAGTTCGATTTCGAGAACACAAATATAATACAGGTAATCCTAAAATGTTAAAAAATTACTTGTACCAACACTTTAGTCAGTCAGGTCATAATTTTAGTAACGTAGCTGTTGAAACGGTTGAATATATATTTTTTGATAATGATGCT
Organism: Cyrtodaria siliqua; assembly: GCA_037043455.1. Lineage (NCBI taxonomy): Eukaryota > Metazoa > Mollusca > Bivalvia > Adapedonta > Hiatellidae > Cyrtodaria > Cyrtodaria siliqua. The sequence goes on along the minus strand of JAWPHD010016138.1, from coordinate 37,548 downwards.
ACTAAAAGCTTTACAGTAAAAGCTAGACATATTGCTGAACTTAAGTGGATGAAAAACTTACAGACACCATATCCACTTGGCCTTAATGACAATATTTATAATGGTAATGGTAACATCAAACGTAAATCGCGTGTAATTATTTCTGTCGCTGATTTACATACTATTTTTAAACAGTCTGGAAAGCACTCTATGCTTTCACGGCTGACCTCTTTGTCTATTTCAAATAGGTCGTTCCCTAAAAGTTCGATTTCGAGAACACAAATATAATACAGGTAATCCTAAAATGTTAAAAAATTACTTGTACCAACACTTTAGTCAGTCAGGTCATACTTTTAGTAACGTAGCTGTTGAAACGGTTGAATATATATTTTTTGATAATGATGCTACTAAAAGCTTTACAGTAAAAGCTAGACATATTGCTGAACTTAAGTGGATGAAAAACTTACAGACACCATATCCACTTGGCCTTAATGACAATATTTATAAAGAAGGAAATATTTCAAAAGATCATAATATTGACATTTTTTTCTATATTTTCTATTTGGAAGCTTACATCTAGGTCTCACGTTCTTAGGCGTAATGGTAACATCAAACGTAAATCGCGTGTAATTATTTCTGTCGCTGATTTACTTACTATTTTTAAACAGTCTGGAAAGCACTCTATGCTTTCACGGCTTACCTCTTTGTCTATTTCAAATAGGTCGTTCCCTAAAAGTTCGATTTCGAGAACACAAATATAATACAGGTAATCCTAAAATGTTAAAAAATTACTTGTACCAACACTTTAGTCAGTCAGGTCATAATTTTAGTAACGTAGCTGTTGAAACGGTTGAATATATATTTTTTGATAATGATGCTACTAAAAGCTTTACAGTAAAAGCTAGACATATTGCTGAACTTAAGTGGATGAAAAACTTACAGACACCATATCCACTTGGCCTTAATGACAATATTTATAATGGTAATGGTAACATCAAACGTAAATCGCGTGTAATTATTTCTGTCGCTGATTTACATACTATTTTTAAACAGTCTGGAAAGCACTCTATGCTTTCACGGCTTACCTCTTTGTCTATTTTTAAACAGTCTGGAAAGCACTCTATGCTTTCACGGCTTACCTCTTTGTCTATTTCAAATAGGTCGTTCCCTAAAAGTTCGATTTCGAGAACACAAATATAATACAGGTAATCCTAAAATGTTAAAAAATTACTTGTACCAACACTTTAGTCAGTCAGGTCATAATTTTAGTAACGTAGCTGTTGAAACGGTTGAATATATATTTTTTGATAATGATGCTACTAAAAGCTTTACAGTAAAAGCTAGACATATTGCTGAACTTAAGTGGATGAAAAACTTACAGACACCATATCCACTTTTTTAAGTTTTCTTAGATTTTAACCAACTTATAATCATCGCGCACACACAGCAGCAGCTGTTACCTCACAGAAAGATTTGCTAGTTCCTCACACGTGTTATTACAATTAGGTTGACCAATTAAAGGAGCAGGATATATATCGCTGCTATTACACGTGCTGTTATGTCATTGAAGGAACTAATTATGTTCTTAGGTGTTAATTGTATATTCAGTGAGTGCATTACACTGGTGACCCACCATTGATTTGATTAAATTGATACTTGTAAATACCCTCCTTTGCATGGCTGACTAGGGAACGTTACATGACCAGTGCAGGAAATAGCTGAAACACTGTGAAAATATAGCTGTTAATTCATGAACATTTTATTTTCATGAAAAATCCGGAGATTCTACACTTTAATCCGGAGATCCGGAGAGCAAATGAAAATCCGGGAATCCGGAGGTTAGGCAGGCCTGATTTGATTTATGTTAAAGGATTCCTATGAGAAATTTTATGTTGCTCTTTTTCAATTTCTAATTGTTGCTATGATATCGAGAAACAATACCTCGGTCAGTTTTGATGTATTTCAAACGTGTTCGTTGTTTTAAATGATTGTTTCTTTATTTCCAATCTCCATAGGAGAGTGCCTAAAAATACCTTCAGAACAAAATGAGTGTGGCATAGCCGGATATTGGAAAAATGAGCTAACCTCAACAATGAACATCACGTGCGAATACGGTCAGCTGAATGGCACATACAACTCTGCCGTCGGCATGGCCACAAAGAACTACAGACTTGCAGGAAGGTACACACTGTCTGGTCCTAACAAAACGACGTGTGAGTTGGGATGGGCTGTCGCATTTAATAACGAGTATGGCAACTCCAACTCAACAACAGTCTGGTCGGGAATTTATATCGCCGATGAAGGGATCATTCGTACACAGTGGATTTTAACCAGATATGTAGAAACTAAAGACCTCTGGATGTCAAGCTTGATAAATCATGACGAATTTAGGCGAATTTGTTGAAAACTGTAAAATTGTGTTTGTTAGAACTCTAAATCTGGGAAGCATTTAAGTATAGTTTGTTATCAATTGACCATAATGTCAGTGTTAGTGTTTAGTTAGTTATATTTAAACACAATTTCCTTTATATTATTCTTATAATCAATATTAATTATTGAACAAATGCAAGTTATGTAGAAAACTTAACGGGGCGTCGCGAGCATTTAAAAAATCAAGATTACCGTTGTCCCTTTAATAAAGTATAACATCAATCAATAATCATTGACGATACCGATTTGAAACCAGCTGTAATCGTATGCTGAGAACAGATTTATAGAATATTGTTGACATTATGTTAGACTGGCTTGTAGCCAAATATGTTATCCTCTTGAAATAAAGATATTATTATTAAAGATAGTATTATTACTATTATTAGTATTGTTATTATCCCTGAAATGTACGTCTAAAGTTTGTAGTAAAAACAAGTTAGAACCAGTTCTATGCGCATGCGCGGATCATAATTTGTAGACTGTATCCCTACAAATGATCAAGTAGTAGAAGACCCATATAATTCCTGTATACCAATTTGAGTGCGTCACGGTATTCCTACTAAAATGGGTTGTTTTACGAACAGTAAAATGACGTTGATACACAGTCCAACACCCATAGCAGCTTTCTGAGTGCGGGATATACAGGTACCGGCAATAAATCCGAGTCTGCTGCTTTTCTCTTTTGTTTGTGTGTGTTGCTTTCAAGGGCCCCCCTTTTCAGTATTTATGTGTATGCTAAACTGCTTACTCATACATACTATGAATAGATATATGAGAACTTGACGTTGTTTCGAACCGTCCAGTGTTGTTTGAGTATAAAAATCCCCACGTTGTAAAATTCTATTTTTAGCTCACTTTAGCGAAGTTCAAGTGAGCTATTTGGATTACTACTCTTTGCCCGTCTTCCGTAAAGCGGTGTCCAGTAAGGTTTTTACCCTAGAACCGGTTTAAACCCTCAGTGGCCTAGCCACTGACCGTTCCAAGTCGGTAGCCCTATTGTCAACCCTTTTGTGTTTGTGATGTCTTTTGCATTTATTATTACTTGTGCCTTCTTGTTTTCTGTTTGCGTGTTTGTTTCTGTGTTTTGTGGTTGACTGTCCTCCTTGAATGCTACTTTCCCTGTCCGATCTTTTTATATTTCTTTTATATATTGGACGTATGCATTTGTGACCAAGCTGATGTATGGGTGAAATTATACTCGCTTGGCTGAGGTACTCGGGTGATCACACTTCTGTGGGGCCTGAGAAAATAAATTATTCAGGATACATAACATCTTTCATGTAATGTTACCATCAGTAGGGGCGCAGCTGAATCATTTCACATGCCTGGTCCGCATAACTCAAACATACATAATTGGGGTTGGGGGCAACATAGTTCCCATTTTGAACAAGAGTATTTTCAAGGCTTACATTTTCATCAATCATTCATCACTCATGTGTTCTAAAAATGATCAGAATTAAGTTAATATATATGAACCACCACCATTTCATATGTTAAAATGTTAAACACTTGTCCTACACTACAGTAATTAAATGTGTATTTACTTACACAAATCCCTATACAGGCTACAGACAATCCATGCCATGACCCATTTCATTTGATTGGTGTGTTTCACTTTCAATATTAATTCTCCGACATAGATGATAGATCTATTTGTTTGTAGTATGAACCTGATATGTCCAGGGAGAAGTAGGGTTTTTTGGCGTGAGACTGACTGGCCCTAGGCTGGGTGTTTTTCTGTGTCGCCGCCATTTTGAATAGCCTCTGAAAGATTGAAATGCAGGTACCAACTTTCAAAACGGGCAACGATAGAAGGGGCTTTAACCTCATTTACCCCCCTCTGGACAAAACATCCTAACACCCACCCTGGACATCTCAAATATACAAAAACACCCCCACTGAACGCTATCCCACTGGACACAATATTCTCTGGCACCCCACGGATAACCTATAGACAACTCAGATATCAAAACACCCCCTGGACGCTACCACCCCGGACAAACTTTCCTCTGACCACCCCCTGGACAACCTATAGAAGGGGTTTTCTCGGATTTAACCCCCCTGGACAACTAAAATATCAAAACACCCTCTGGACGCTACCACCTGGACAAACTTTCCTCTGACCACCCCCTGGACAACCTATAGAAGGGTTTTTCTCGTATTTAACCACCCCCCACCCCTTGGACAACTAAAATATTAAACACCCACCTGGCCGCTACCCCACAGGACAACCTATTGAAGGGGTTTTCTCGTATTTACACCCCCTGGACAACTAAAATATCAAAACACCCCCCTGGACGCTATTCCCCTGGACACAATTTCGTCTGACCACCCCCTGGACAACCTATAGAAGGGGTTTTCTTGGATTTAACCCCCACCCCTGGACAACTAAAATATCAAAACATAACCCCCTCGGACGCTACCCACTGGACAAACTTTCCTCTGACCACCCCCTGGACAACCTATAGAAGGAGTTTTCTCGTATTGAACCCCCATTGGACATTTAAAATATCAAAATACCCCCCCCCCCCCTGGATTTAACCCCCCTGGACAACTAAAATATCAAAACACCCCCTGGACGCTACTCCCATGGACAAACTTTCCTCTGACCACCCCCTGGACAACCTATAGAAGGGGTTTTCTCGGATTTAACCCCCCCTGGACAACTAAAATATCAAAACATCCCCCTGGACGCTACTCCCCTGGACAAACATTCCTCTGACCACCCCCTGGACAACCTATAGAAGGGGTTTTCTTGGTTTTAATTCCCCCTGGGCAACTAAAATATCAAAACACCCCCCTGGACGCTACTCCCCTGGACAAACTTTCCTCTGACCACCCCCTGGACAACCTATAGAAGGGGGTTTTCTTGGCTTTAACACCCCCTGGACAACTAAAATATCAAAACACCCCCCTGGACGCTACTCCCCTGGACAAACATTCCTCTAACCACCCCATGGACAACCTATAGAAGGGGTTTTCTCGTATTTAACCCCCACTGGACAACTAAAATATCAAAATAACCCCCTGGACGCTACTCACCTGGACAAACTTTCCTCTGACCATCCCCATGAAAATTGACTGCATGGGCCCATACACTGAAATAAATGTTTGCACTGCAGGCCAGTTTAAATAGCCAAAATAAAATTAGTTACCTCCCACCTCCCTCCAGACTCAAATCCTGGAACTGTCCCTGATATGTCATAAATGATGATGTCATAAACTTGTGATATGATGTAATCATAAATCATAAATGAGGTGCATTCATCATAGGTACTAATATAATTCAATACATTTAAATGCAAAGCTAGTGCAACTCAAGCAATTTATACAATAATTAGTCGGATTACATTTTTGGATTGATTTTTTTTGTATATATTACCCACTGCTGCTGCTACTACTCCTACTAATAATAATTATAACTTTGAGTCCATGTTTGTGATCAATTTTGGGAAAATCTGAACTTTTTTATTTTTTTATAATTATTCATTTGCTTTTGGTTTTGCATTTTTCTATATGCTTTATAACTCCGCAAGTAGCAGTATATATGTTTCTGAAGGTCAATATGCTAGGTCTATTGTATGAACAGTGATTATCGCAGGCTAGCTACTTGTTTAAAACTAATATTGTTTTGTCAATAAAAGACAATATCTTATTTCAGTGATACATAAGCACTAACTGAGAATATTAAGTTGTCAGTCTACTAATTAACACAGAAATCAAAAAAATCATCAAATTTTTTTGAAACAACAGCAAAAAAATGCATGATCACTTGTATTAGACAAATGTATGATACAGTCCTGCATTTAATCACGAACTATAGAACGTGTATGTCCTCACCCTTATCAGCTTGGTACTTTAAACTGACAATAAGATTACACACAGAAACATCTTGCTATCAGTTCTGTTATTTTCCCAGCAGGTTGTCCAGTAGACTGGCATTTTAACTTTTATTATAGAATATTAATTTTGAGAGAATTACCAAAATAGGTCATCATGCATTTTACTGAATAAAAAGGATACATGTGATAACAGCTAGCCCTAATAACAGTTACCAATTCAATTCAAAAATGTTTAATCCAAGATTTACATATGTAACAAGATGAAGCTATCTGAGAAACAGCCATACCCCACACCACAGTGTAATGACCTTCAGGGTAATCTTGACCTTGTCTTGATAATGAGTAAGTGTGCCATGTTATTCTGAAAGCCCTCTTGCAAACATGAACATCGACCCATATAAATGGCACTGCAAAATTTCAAAACTCTATCCAGGTGTTCAGGTCATATAATAATGTATATGTACGTACTAAAAGTTTAGATTTTTCATGGGTTTTTAAAATACACGTGATTGTATAAAATGAATTATGAGTTGGTAACTCATAATTCAACGCTCCAGTTTTGGGGTTTGGCCTGGCTGGTTCAAGTCGTTACGGTTTATATTGTGTTTGTAGCGTCCTGATTCTCAAAACAGTTCAGTTACATATATACCTCGTCGTTAGTAGGTTTAAAAATGAATCAAACGATGTACACATGTTATAAAATGTAGCTGTTGTTGGCGGGATAGCTACTTTAAATCAGACCCTTTATCATGCTATGATACTCTACACTTCTAGGGATCTGACAACACTGCATTGGAGGTCACGTCAGACTGACCTTACGATTAGCCTACACAATTGCTCGGCATAGACTGCTTCGCTGCGCGTGTCGCGTTTCAGTCAAACGCTGTTGAGTAGTCTACACTCGGTATTGAAAGAGACAATGTCTGTAACTTTTAACTTATTAAACACAAATAATTGCGTTGACAAACATAACACACCAACCAATTTATTGAATATTTACTGAAAACAAAAGAAAAAAAAGATTTGTTTGATGGAATTCAATAGCGGTACAAAAATATGTACCCCTTCGTGGGGTTGAACCCAAACTAAAATTACACTCGCAGAACGTCGCAATAGTCGACTTCTCTGTCTGAGCTAAGCGGACCAGACGTACTACAACATACTATTTAGAAAACTAATGTCGTAATAATCTTGGTAGAATATATATTTTGGGAACAGATGACCGCGTCCATGATTTTCTTCGTATTCTCGATGTAAAACATGCCATTTAGTGCATTTCTTTGAATTTAACATGCAATCCACAGCATTAACACACAGCGACTTTATCTTGTTTCGTATATTTACATGTATATGTGTTTTATGTGGATTTTCGTTTGTTCAGTTCATTCGAACATCATCTAAAGTGCATATAAAACGCGCGATTTCATTGGTTGAATTTAGCTGATCTTCTCATGAATGTTAATTAGATGAAAGGTCGACCTGACGTGACCTCCAAGGCAGTGTTGTCAGTTCCTATAGTGGAGAGTATCAAAGCGTAATAAGGATATGATTTCAATGAGATTGTGTGGAACCCACAATATATACAGGTTGTGCTAATCACGTGACAGCCATTAGCGCAGTAGGTTTTTTTCTGTACAACATCTGGCCCATTTGGCTCAGTCGGGAGCAAGCTCCACTATTGCGACGTTCGACTATTATTACCCGCGAGTGTAATTTTAGTGTGGGTTACGAGTTCATCCTTACGAAGCGGTTCTTCTTTTTTTGTACCATTATTGAATTCCTTCAGCCTTGGTTTTATTAAGTAAATATTCAATAATAGTGTGCTACTATATAATTATCTTTATTGCGTTTATGTACGGTAATCAACTGGAACATTTTTAATTGTATCAAAACAACATTAAAATGGCATTTACAAGCTGGATCCAATGGAAGCAGAGAAAAAATTGTCAAATACTCGAAAACTGCATCAGATACATTAAACAAACACATGCATTACATCATAAACTTATATAATCTATATATGTAGTCAAATAAAACTTAAAATGTCTCAAATGAAACATAATTTATATATATGTTATTAAGATCTTACTGAATAAGACCAATCAAAACAACTTGTTTTGACATGGTTCTTCAAGATTTTTCGGTCAAGAGAAACTTCGCGGAAGAGTATACGATCATTACACAAAATAGAATCAATTATGTCAATAAAACGAAATGAAAAATTCTGGTATCGGGAAAGATCGACAACACTTCATATATCTTATTTTAACGTATCTAATGTGCCTTTTAGTTATTACTCACTAACCGACTCGACATTTTGTATTTGCACAATATTTTTGAATCCTAACTTTATTATCAAAAAATGACCTTACGGTTGTATTAATTCAAAGTCTGAAATATCAGTCATAGTTTAACATGTTAAAGAAACTAACCCGCCAAATAACGGCAACATTACACTACAAAACCGTGTGTCCAAACTCTGTCGAGGTGTTCAGGTACTACTGTATATAAAAAAAGGTTTATTGGGTTCGAAAAATACCCGTGATTCAGTATGCATAAAATGAATTATAAGTTGGTAACAAGAGCACCTCCGTGGCCGAGGGGTTAACGATTTTGCATTTTAAACCTTCTCACCTCTCACCGCTGCGGGTTGGAATCTGACTGGGAGCTCGACTTGTATACTGGCTTCCTATGATATCAAGGGTTCTATGATATCATGGTAGTGTCAAATATATAATTTAACCATTTTCATCTCTGCTAAAATATTGTGTAGATGTGATGACTTAAGGTACAGTAAATGTAATTAAATATTTAAAGGAAAAAAGGGTATGTTTTTCATAAATAAATGGATATTTCCAAAACATTAAAAAACAGGGAACATTTTCTTATGATCTTAAAAATTGAAAATGATAACATGCATTCCTTTTTTTCTTCGGATAAGTCTGTCATACATTAATGTTTCTGGAAATGGCCACCCATTTGCATCTTATACCAGTTTCTACCAAATACATGATACACAATAGTTGCATACCTTGATGTCATAGAACTTCAAAAATAGTAAGTTCAATGAGGGTAGCCTTGTTTTCAAATTTATATAATTCTAACATGTTTAGTTGATTAAATTTGATATCATAACAATTTAGTAGAAGGATCACAGAAAGCAGTTATATTTCCTTTTCCTTTAAATATTTTTTTCTACTTTTTTGTTTTCATCAAACCCTTTTTAAAAAGTACCGTGATACCATAGCTAATTGCATTGGATTGAATGATGTTTAATGGCTCATCAATACAGTATATGTTATTAAGAGCCGCACCAGAGAGAGGGGAATGATGCATAGGAATCCGGGAATCGTGCCCTACTCTTTTTTTCGAATAGATTCCTATGGTTCTTTAACGTACTCGGATGATAGACCGATACATTACGTTTACGTCCTCATCCAACGGACGAGGCTAGGTGAAAGTGTCTTGACCAAGAATACACCGACAAAACTCAGTGGCATCAAGGAGGATTGAACCCGGTAACAAATCCGCCGCGCTACCGACTGCGCCACGCCAGCATGCTAAGTGAGGAAATGTTGATTTTACGGATGGTGGGAGGTGTACAGAACTGGTTCTACCCTGGAAAAGTGGCTGGTCTGCCCAATGAATCTGCATCCACCACAAACAATTTGACCTAATATATAACCTCGGGACTTTCAGAGATTATTAAGGGTATAGGGGAAATTAAATTTGAATACCATGGTGTGAGTCTGGTGACCAATATTTTACGGATCATGATTTCAACTGTAAATAAAAGGATTTTTAAGAAGTATAGCCTACAAGGCGCTATGTATAGACAGGTATTATGCATTTTGGAGATTTATTGGTGTTTTCAAGGGATAGGGAACAGAGATCAAAGGATAGGGGGTTAATTAAGAAGTAGGGGTAAATTAGATTTTAGAATTAAGGGATAGGCGCAATATGCTCATAAATGGCCTGTGGAAGACCCTGAACCTTACATGTGTTGAAAATGACGTAAAACGCCTGTAAAGAACGGTAAAAGGTAATTTCACTCTATATCGGTTTCATCCCCAGTCTTTTCAGCCCTAGTCGTTTTATCATATACCTTATTGTTTCTAATTAGCGCCCCCGGAGGCGTGACATTTTCTGAAAAGGGGGTGCATATTAGAACGCTTTTCGTAAGCCAATACACTTTTTAATTTCCTTATATAATGCTAAAAATAAGCGAGACAAAGTCCCTGTGCCGTAACTCATTACCAGTAGTTTACCTAGTCGAAAACGTCACTATTGGAAAGCATAAGGTAGTTTGTTAAACCCGACTTTGTTTTGACTGCTAGGAAGTGTCACACGCTGTAACTGACAGACAGAATCGATAGTTTTGTCGTTTCTCAGATTGTTTCTAAGGCATCCACCTTAATTTTAACCATATTTCTTGAATATTAACCACTTTTACACCTTGCGGGTGTGTGGGGTGTGGAGGGGGGGGGGGGGGGGCTAATTAGTGGGGGAGCGATAATTAGAAACAATACGGTATGTCATATAATAATTATAATATATCGTATATAATAGTTCTAAATAGCAATCAGGCAAAAACAAAACACCTGTGTTTCCGGTGGCCCGACCAACACTATTTTTAAGGGGCCGACCCTAAACCTTTTTTAAAAAAAAAAAATTAAAAAAAAAAAAAAAAAAAATTGTACTAAACAATGATTTATCACAATATTTCAAGGTAAACTGAAATCACAGAGAAACTTTCAGTTCTATCATCAACGTGTATGGAGTTTTAGAGATAAATACATGTAGAATCTCACAATATCTTGCTCCAAAAAAAAAAAAAAAAAAAAAATGCCTACCTACCGACCCTACTTTTTTAGAGCATGCAATAGGAAACACACACAATTTTTTTTTGGCCTCATGCGAGGTAGTCCGTAATACAACTGTTGTTAAAATGAATGCTTCGCCCCACCTCATTGAATAAATGTATAAATGCACGTACATTAAGGATAAAGTATTAACCGAAATTTGCGTGAAAAAACATGTATCTTAAGTTAGTAAAATGAAAATTATTGACGAAATACATGTACATTGAAATAGTATATTATACAGAATGGAGTCTTGGTGTGGAGTGACCTTGGAGTCAAATAATTTGGAGTGAATATTTTGGAGTCAATTTTTGGGGTCTTATTTTTCCGTACAGTTAATAACTTTTTAGAAACTAATAAATAGTTCTGACTGTTGTTCTTAAAGTGTTTATGTTCTTTTGTTCTTAACTCCAACTAGAAGGGTGTTCTGCGGAACAGGTGTGTCGCCTGTCAGCACTGTGTCAGTATAATAAGTTCTTTTGGACCCTGTTAAATGACCTTGACAAACTAACCTGACTAAGTTTTCGTGGGGAAAAAAATTATAATGACCTTCAGTGTGACCTTGCCTTAATATTTTAGTATGGTCATGACGATATTGTCATGATGAGTATATATTGAAAGTCTTATGAAGAAATATCAAGAAATGAAAAAGTTATAGCCAATGTTAAGTTTTCGTGAAGAAAACAATGAGTTAACCAAATACTTCTCCCAGGGAGAAAATGTGAGTAATGTGTTTCTAGAGTTCATAGCAGCATGCTGACCTGAATTTACAGGTCAAAGCCTCATAAAATATGCAACTGCATTGTATCACTGTATAAGACAGATGGATAATTTATACCAGCATAGTATAGATATTAAATGGTATTGAACTAAACAAAATATAATGAAGGAATTGAAAGAAAACTTTATCTAAATAATTAAAAACATACTACAGTTTATGTATGTTCAACTATTGATTTGTGTTGATATGAAAACAAAAAAGAACAAAAAAACTGAAACTTCATTCTCCATGATGACTTTAGCACAACCCATAAAGAGCAAAAACCCATAGAAAGATTGAGTATATATTGAAAGTTTGATGAAGAAATATCAAGAAATGAGAAAGTTAAAAGCCAATGATAAGTTTTTGTGACGGACAGACTGACGGACGGACTGACGGACGACAAAGTGATTCCTATGTATCGCATTTTTCTTCGGAAAGGCGACACAAAAATGGAGTGACTATTTTGGAGTCAATTTGACAGACAGAAAGATATTTCATTGACATAAATATGTTTACTTACTTATATATATATTCTTACATTCGTAACTGAGTATAAATTATTTTGGATCAAATCGATAATACTCTATAACACAATAATACACATGTAAGATCATCTATATACTTAATTCATTGGAAAAGCAATCATAACCTGATTTTATTAGAAAACCTAGGATAATCATTTGAAAACCCTCCCAATACGAATCAGTTAATGTATGCTGTTTTGAGAGGTAAAGTAAACATTGTCTTGGGTTCGACAGTGAAAATAGCTGATACCATCTTAATCTCTCTTCTGAGATATGTCTTACACACTCTATTGAATAGGCCTTTTAATATATTGTGTAACGACTACTCACATGAAGGTTTTGGTCAGTTTGGTTGGCATATTTATAGAGAACAGACGTGCTCATAAATTAGCTATATATTTTAGTATACCGCATGAAGAACTTATCTGCAGATACTAGACGACCAGTGGACTTCTGGGGTAAGTTATTTTTAAGCATTCTCATATGTTAAATACTATTAAACGCTTGCAGTCTGAGTGTAGTAATAACGTGAGCATTTATATTGTGTATTATTTTAATTGTGTTAACATGTACGATAGCTAGACTTATTATGTAATTACACGTGTCTAGCCAAGTTAAATGGTTATTTAACAGAGTATATGTTGCTGTGATGTATGGTGGTCATATAGGGTCATTCTTTGGTCATGATAAATGTGCATAGGCGGAGTTGTTGAATAAGTATACGGGCGTTACAGTATTGGCTTACTGACTGGGTTCAGTAATCGGAGCTTTATGTGTTCGAGGGATAACGTATGGGTTATTTATTATGTACATACTCTTGTCGGGTGGCAGTGACGGGCTAGCGTTGAAATAGAGGGCTATGTCAACATGATGGTTGAAACCTCGAGACAATGTGCATACGAGGTACTGACATGGTAGATAAACCGGAGCAGAGGGTACATTGGGTAGACGAGGACAAACAGTAGGATTTTCCACGTCGGAGCGGACGAAAGGTGATGGACCTTAAGACGGAGACAAGTGCACGTTGGGTGAAAGGTGTTGTGAAACAACGTCGGAGTTAGATTTAGATAAGTGAAACATTTAACAATTGACCCAGTAATGGGAATGACCAGTGACTTCAAGAAGTAGCAGCATCACAGAACATTATAAGTTAATCTTATTATAGCTTGGTTAGACCACTTAATTTGATCATATACATATTAAAATTTGTAAAAGTGTTCAATCATATACTTTCGTCAATCCTTACCCCACTCATCCATCCTGTGACATTGGTGACAGACGTGGGATTGACATCTATATATGAACACTTAAAAGGTATTTGATTATTTAATCATACTGGATTGTGACTTGTGTTTTCTAATTGGTTTGATATGTGTTGTATATCTATAAATATGTATTGTAGATGTGTGTGATCATTGAAGAAGTATTTGTTGGTGAAGTCCGACGTGCAAGTGTACCCACCGGTCTAAAGTATATCGTGCCCCAGAAGTCAAATGTTTGCGGTGGTCGTCATTCCTAGTATCGGTAGAAGGTGAGTGCTAGGGCTAAAAACAATAAGTGTTTCTTAAAGTTAAATTCATTAGAGCAGATATTTAGGCACACCACTGTTGAGACTATGGTTAGAGTTTTTACGCTTGCTAATTGTAACAGTTGGTAAAAATAAGGTTGAATATACTAGAAAGGGATTTGTTGAACTAATCACAATGGCCAGTTTAAATGATTTTATTCAGCAAGGAAGGGCTTTAGGGTATGAAGGGGTAGATTTAAAAGACTTCCTAAGAGAACAGCAAACTCAATTACGGGACGAACGCGTGGCGTTACGTCAACAAGGAAAAGAGGAACGTGAGTATCAGTTAGAGACAGAAAGGGTAAGTTTTGAGCAAGACAAAGCTGAACATGAACTCAAGATGAAACAATTAGAGAATGAACAACAGTTGCAGCTTGAAAAGGTAAGAATTGAGCAAGAAAACGCTGAGCATGAAATTAAGATGAAACATATAGAACATGCACACCAGTTAGAGCTTTTAGAGAAGCAGGCGGAGTTAAAGGAAAAAAACTGTTGGTATATTCTCCGGACAAATACCTCCATAATCAAAAAGGTCCAAAGATTCCTCCCTTTGATGACGGTCGAGACGAAATCGACAGTTATTTGAAAAGGTTTGAAATATATGCAACGTCACTACGATGGAAAGAAGACTCATGGGCTACCAACTTAGGTGCTCTTCTGAAAGGTAAGGCTTTAGATGTGTATGTGCTGATGCCAGTAGAGAAAGCTCTAGACTATGGAAGTTTGAAAACGCTCTATTGAAACGGTTTGATTTGACAAAAGACGGATTTAAACGAAAGTTTCGGTCAAGTGCACCGGAAGTTGGTGAAACTTTTACCCAGTTCTCTGTACGGTTGAGTAGTTATTTCAGAAGGTGGATGGACATGGCGAAACTGGAACACACATTCAAAGCATTGTATGATTTAATGGTGAGAGACCAATTTATTCATATCTGTAATACAGACTTAACAATGTTTTTATTAGAACGGCAACCTAAAAGTCTAGAGGATATGGCGTCGTTGGCAGATAAGAACAGAGAAGCAAGATTTATTGGTGCATCGAACTTAACAGCTAAGTATAACAAACATACTAGAAGTGTTAGTCACGAAAGAGAAATTAGCATGCAAAGAAAAGCAGATATAGCTAAAAGGGCTGATAGACCACAGGCAGGTCTTCATAGAAGGTGCTATAAATGTGGAAGATTAGGTCATATACAATGTAGCAGCGGAATGACCACCTAGAGGAAGGGTAGGTTTTGCTGTTGAGGCGAGCGAAGGGTCAAGAGACAAATCTAGGAGTATCTCACCCCACAGAAGAGTACGATTTGATAAATCAGCAAATCAGAGAGGTATAGGCAATAAAAATTATAAACGAGACGGATGTAATACACCAAAGGTATGTAATGCTTGCACTTCATTTCAGGATAGTGTAAAAAATGTTGTTTCATCAAACACATTACCAGAGGTCACGTCAACAGTTGAGTATAAGGTGGCTTCACCGATGCCGGTGGCACAAGGTAGGTTAGGCGAAGAGGTCATATAGGTATTACGAGATACTGGTTATAGCGGGGTAGTTGTTAAGAAACGTTTAGTGCCAGAAAATTGTTTTTAAGATCAAGTTCACCAGATATTGTTGGCAGATGGAACCAAGATAGATGCCCATATGGTAACTATTGTAGTTGATACACCATATCTAACGGGGACTGTAGATGCCTGGTGTTTAGAGGCTCCCATTTACGACCTTATGATAGGTAATGTAAGAGTGGCACATGACCTAGATAAACCAGATCCAGATTGGAAAATGGTAAACGCTGTAGAAACCAGACAGCAATTAAAGAATAAAGGTAAGCCATATTTTATATTGAGATTGCCTGAGATCGTCAAAGACGAGATTTCCCCTGAAGACATCAAAACTGCCCAGCAAGAAGATATAACACTGGCTAAGATAAGAAGTGTAGTAGAGAGTGGTGACAATACGTCAGATAACGGTAAGGCGAGATTTTATAGTAAACACGGCATTATCTATCGAGAGTTTGTCACCAACCATAGAACAGGGTAATGTGTATGTTCAGGTAGTAGTGCCTAAGAAATATAGAATTGTAGTTATGAAATTGGCACATGAATCAATAATGGCAGGGCATTTGGCCACTAGGAAAACGGTGTTAAGAGTTTTGTCCGAGTTCTATTGGCCAGTAGTCCAAGCTGATACGAAGCGATACTGCCAAGCCTGTGATATATGTCAGCGGACTACACCAAAAGGTAAGACTACGAAAGTACTGTTTGAGAAAATGCCCCTCATAGATGAACCGTTCAAAAGGGTAGCGGTCGATCTGGTTGGCCCAATCCATCCTATAACCGACAAAGGGAATCGGTTTATTCTCACATTAGTAGATTATGCCACTCGCTATCCCGAAGCTATAGCACTACCCAGCATTGAGACTGAGCGAGTTGCCGAGGCTTTGGTCGATATCTTTTGCAGAAAAGGGGTACCCAGAGAAATGTTAACAGATATGGGGGCACAGTTTACGTCATCCCTGATGTCCGAGATAAGTAGACTGATCTCTTTAAAGCAGCTGACTACGACTCCTTATCACCCCATGTGCAATGGTCTCGTAGAAAGGTTTAATGCTACATTGAAGCAAATGTTGAAACGAATGTGTAACGAACGGCCGAAGGACTGGGACAAATTCATAAATGCTGCCCTATTTGCTTTCAGAGAGGTACCTCAAGAACGTTTGTGTTTTCTCCCTTTGAATTGATTTATGGTTGGCCGGTACGAGGACCAATGTCCATGCTCAAAGAACTTTGGATCAAGGAAATCGCTGATCCTCAGGTAAAGTATACGTACCAGTACGTCATTGATCTTCGGGAGAAACTAGAATTGACATGTCAGTTGGCAAAGGAAAATTTAGAGAAAGCATCCAGGAGATATACAACCTATTACAACAAGAAGGCGAAAGAATGAGACATGAAGGTAGGTGAAAAAGTCTTGGTTCTCTTACCAACAGACGCAAACAAGCTACTCATGCATTGGAAAGGTCCGTACTCGATTATAGAAAAGGTAGGGAGAGTTGACTATAGGATCGAAGTAAAAGCTAAGATAAAAACATTCAATGCAAATTTATTGAAAAGGTATGTGGAGAGACAGATAGAAGGTCAGGCCAGCGTAGCAGAGGTAGACCTGGAAACAGAAGAAATCGATGCGCAATGTGAAATGGTTGAACCACCTACAGTAACAAGAAAAGAATGGCCAGAGAATGTGGACGTTAATGAAGCATTAACGGTAGAGCAACACAAGCAGGTAAATGATTTGTTGCATGAATTCGACGATGTTTTGTCTGATGTTCCGGGACTGACGAATATTTTAGAACATAAGATCCACACAGTGTCAGAAACTCCCGTCAGAGTTAAGCCGTATCCCTTACCATTCTCAATGGTGAATGTGGTTAACACTAAAGTATCACAGATGCTTGAACAAGGGTTTATAGAACCCTCTAATAGTCATTATTGTTCCCCTACTGTACTCATAAGGAAAAAGGACGGTACAAATAGATTTTGTATTGATTTGAGAGGGATAAACCGTCTCACAGTCTTTGATTCGGAACCAATGCCCAATGCAGAGCAAATGTTTGCAAAATTAGCAGGACATAAATATTTTACCCGGTTAGATTTATCTAAAGGCTACTGGCAGGTACCTTTAGAAGAGACGTCGAAGGCCAAAACGGCTTTCGAATGTCCACTAGGATTGTTCCATTTCTTAGTAATGCCGTTTGGCTTAGTTACGGCGCCTGCTACGTTTAGTAGGATGATGAGGATTGTTCTCAAAGGTATGGAAAATATAGACAACTTCATAGACGACATTATTATCTTTACCATGACATTTGAGCAACATATGGATGTTTTACGTGAGCTCTTAACTAGGTTACGAGAAGCTAATGTAACGGCTAAACCAAGTAAGTGTGCCATAGCGTATGAGCGTATCGAGTGCTTGGGACACTACGTGGGCGATGAAAGTTTGACGCCTCATCCAGATAAGGTAAAGGTGATCCAGGAGGCAGAAAGACCGCGGACCAAAAGACAATATCTTTTTTGGGATTAGTAGGCTTTTATAGGAAGTTTGTGCCAAATTTCTTGCATATCGCTCTACCCTGGACCGATCTTACTAGAAAAGGCGAAACTAATCAAGTAAAGTGGAGCCCAGCACATGAACTTGCGTTTATGTCGCTGAAGAAGGCACTGACAGTAAGTCCAATTTTGAAACTGCCAAACATGTCAGAACCATTTATCTTGCAAACTGATGCTTCAGATGGAGGTATTGGTGCAGTTCTTTGTCAAGATGAATCGGGTTTCAAGTTTCCGGTAGCTTATGCAAGCAGAAAGCTGAAGGAAAATGAAGTGAACTATGCCACCATCGAAAAGGAGTGTTTGGCAATTGTTTGGGCAGTACAGACGTTTTACAGGTACTTATATGGTCAGGAAGTTGTGTTAGAGACAGACCACCAATCTTTAACGTATCTAACAAAAGCCAAGGTACATAGCAAATCCAAGGTTGATGAGGTGGGCCTTGATATTACAGCCATTCAGAATAAGGATTGTAGCTATAAAAGGCAGAGAAAATGTAGGTGCTGATTACCTTAGTAGAATCTAGGGAAAATGGTAATGTGTGTACAAAGTACTACGTACTTCATTCAGAGGGGAGGTAATGTCACATTAAAGTTTTATTTTAACTTCTTATATGCTTATTTTATCATTTTAACTGAAAACGGTGTATGTCAATGTGATAGCCTTGTGGGTAAACTGTTACTGGTCAAGCGTACACATTCTATTGAATAGGACTTTTGTTATATTGTGTAACGACTACTCACATGAAGGTTTTGGTCAGTTTGGTTTGCACATTTATAGAGAACAGACGTGCTCATAAATTAGCTATACATTTTAGTATACCGCATGTAGAACTTATCTGCAGATACTAGACGACCAGTGGACTTCTGGGGTAAGTTATATTTACGCATTTTCATATTTTAAATACTATTAAACGCTTGCAGTCTGAGTGTAGTAATAACGTGAGCATTTATATTGTGTATTATTTTAATTGTGTTAACATGTACGATAGCTAGACTTATTATGTAATTACACGTGTCTAGCCAAGTTAAATGGTTATTTAACAGAGTATATGTTGCTGTTATGTATGGTGGTCATATAGGGTCATTATTTGGTCATGATAAATGTGCATAGGCGGAGTTGTTGAATAAGTATACGGGCGTTACAGTATTGGCTTACTGACTGGTTTCAGTAATCGGAGCTTTATGTGTTCAAGGGATAACGTATGGTTTATTTATTATGTACATACTCTTGTCGGGTGGCAGTGACGGGCTAGCTTTGAAATAGAGGGCTATGCCAACATGATGGTTGAAACCTCGAGACAATGTGCGTACGGGGTACTGACATGGTAGATAAACCGGAGCAGAGGGTACATGGTGTAGACGAGGGTAAACAGTAGGATTTTCCACGTCGGAGCGGACGAAGGGTGATGGGCCTTAAGTCGGAGACAAGTGGACGTTGGGTGAAAGGTGTTGTGAAACAACGTCGGAGTTAGATTTAGATAAGTGAAACATTTAACAATTGACCCAGTAATGGGAATGACCAGTGACTTCAAGAAGTAACAGCATCACAGAACATTATAAGTTAATCTTATTATAGCTTGTACCACTTAATTTGATCATATACACATTAAAATGTGTAAAAGTGTTCTTGTACTTTCGTCAATCCTTACTCCACTCATCCATCCTGTGACAAGAGGTATACATAGTTTCAATATGTCTGTCAGATCCAATTAACACATACTTGTCGGAATGCAGCTGCTTATTTATGACTACAGTGCCCAAGTTAAAATTAGATGTGCAGTTTTGGAATTAGTTGTTGAAATTGGGTAGCTTAATAGACACATGCATCTTAAAGAAATTTAATCAAATTCAATTAATAAATAATTGCATGTGCAAATGAAGTAAATTTTTCACTGTCACACAAAAGCAGTATTGTATGCTTAAGTACATATTTTTTGCCAAATGTTGGGAATGATAGTTTTTCAGTACCACTTATATATAAGGAAAAAAGTAGAATGGTGAACAAAAATTAATTACCATTTTAATACTAGTTTTCTCTGTATAGTACTTTTTAATAGACGTACTTGAAGAGTTTTGAATATATATACTTGTACATTGAAATTCTATAGAACAATGATTTGTGGTGGCGATATAATTATATATAGAACATTATGTTGGTGTCTTTTACTATCAAGTTCATTATCGAGGCTTAAAAGATGTCTGTCAAGTTCAAAAATGAGAAGTATCTGCTTAGCTATTTTGCATTTTCGTGCCGAGCCTAAACAATCATTTTTTAGATTATTCACATTTTTCGTTTGATGGAACTTTTTTTTTTTACAATTTTAATTTATTTTTGTTTTTCAATTTTCTATTTTTCACGGTTATAGTAAATAATAAACATTGATGGTTGATGTACTCATTAAAGAGCATCTTTATTATTGAGAGTTTTGAAAACTTGAATAAGGGTGAAAGAATTATCAAAATCGGATGATAAACAACGATATGATCATTTGAAGTTTCTGTTGAAACGGATATGAAGCGGCCGTTTTGGGAGCTATGACATCACGGTTCTAAATGACCATATATGGAATATTTATAAATATGAAAATTTACTGATTTATAGGGAAAACATGACATCAACTGTATGAAAAATATGTAATACTTAATGGCAATAATGATTTATATCACCAGTAAAAAAATCATTCATTTGCAGTGATTTTCTTCGTTTTAAATGATATTTATCAATATTCCATATATGGTAATATGGAACTATGACGTCATAGTTCTAATAATGGAGGCTCCCATATTCGTTTTAGAACAACCTTTAAATGGTCATATCTTTTTTGTATATCATCCGATTTTGATAATTCTTTCACCTTTTTCTAAGTTGTTCAGAACTCTCAATAATAGAGTGTGTTTGACTGCGTCGCTACATTCCCTTTAAAAGAGAACAGAGGCATGCGTTTAAATTCTGTTAAGGTAGACCACTATTGATTTTGGGGTTAATATGTCAAAGGTGAAAGGCACTGTGACCTTTAACTTGAAATTGTGGATATAAAAATTTCAGTTGCAACATATTTTTCATCCAGTGGCAGACAAATTATTTGGTGTATATTGTGTCAATTTTTGTAAGGCTTGTTTCCTTCCATAGGCGGATTGAGGCACCAAACCCACAGCCCGCACATAGAAGCTTTCACGCCGAGTGAGGAATTTACAAATCGCATACTTACGCGGCAGTTGGATGATAAACTACTCGGCGTGGCAATCATCTACGCGAAGAGCTCTCGGAGTATAAATGTATATATATTGCACAAAAGGCTCAGATTATGGATATTTATGTCGTTGAAGAAATATTGACTGTTGGATATCAAAAATGAACAAAACTTGTGATTAAATGCATTAAACATTTGAAATACGGATCTGTTTCAAAATGTATTTATTGTATTTATCAGTGGTGTCAACTTTGTACAGAAAAGATGACCTCGGTGTCTCATTGTTTGCACTTTTTCTTTAGAGGTGTGCAAATATGTGGGGAGTGGGGCTGGGTGTGTGGGGGCGGGGGTTGGGGCGGGAGGAGAGAGAGGTAAATTCGGTCAAATATCTATTTTTCTATCTCAATAAAATGTAATGATTTTGGGAATATCAGTATAATTTGCTCCAGGGTCACCATGGGACTCTGGGAAAGGGGTCAAAAGTTCAAATACACAAATACCCTAAACATTTTTAAATTATTTACAGTGTTCTAATGATACATAGTATAAATAGTACTATTTCTGATCTGTGTACAATGTAAAATGTATACAGGGTTAAAGGGAATTGATCTGTGTGAAGAAAACGTCGGTATATTGCGATGACGCGCCGTCGAATTCGTTCTAGTTAGAGCAGTGTGTTTTTTCCTTATAAGTGGTCAGGGTTTGACCCTAACTTTTTTCCCCAAGTAGTCAGCAGGACTACCAACTTTCAAAATCAAGTAGTCCTGCACATATTTTGGTATAGTCCGGCTAATTTTAAAAATATAAACCTCGGAATAAAGGGATTTAAACTTAACAAGATATAAGTAACGAAAAAAACATTTCAGTATTCAGTAAGTCTGGAAGTCTTTTAAAGTCATATAAAATCAGGATCCACATCTTCCTGGTCATTCCAAAGAGCCCTTAACAATTTAAAATGCTCGCAGACACGCCTTAGTCCTTACATGTTATTTCATGTTTTTCATCTTCGGCCGTTTAATTAAAATACCATTTTAATACTAGCTAAAGGTTGTATATACATGTACCAGCTTATAGATATAACAATAACATTACATCCTTCCTCTTATAAAAATTATTATGGTCAAATTTAAATAATTATTTAACTGTAGTTTTTTTAATTCTTAAATAGTTCTGTAGCTAGTCTCTAAGGGCAAGAAAAAAAATAGTCTCTGATTTTGAGGACCTCAAGGATGTATATACACTCAAGTGATATGAAAACGCAACACGGGAATTTCCGCTATATATTGTATGTACAGTATGCTGCTTTTAATCGAATGGTACATGGCTACGTAAGACTTTCCTTTTGGAAAAAATACTAAAACAACAAATAATACAGCAAATAGTATTCCTTCAATGTTTCATTATTCACAGAGTACGCGTTTGGCTCAATCATGTGAGCAAACTTAGGATGCAACATTTTGCAAACTATTTACGTTAAATACAGTACTGAACTAGCTCAATTTTTCAAAGAGCTACTTCAACATTTATGAAGTTCTTGTTACAAAGTGTAGTGTGATTAAAACGTCTACAACATCACAGTTGTGTACTTTCTCTAGTTAACTGCAACTTTCTTTTTAAAAAACATCTTGGGATTTCTTTGGAATATTATGTGCAATTAAGTGTGCAGTATATACAATATATAGCGGAAATTCCCGTGTTGCGTTTTCATATCACTTGAGTGTATTACTATGTATAATTTAAAATTGCTCCAAAACAGACTTTGAACTCATCACATGAAGATGGAAAGAAACGTCACAAAGCAGAACAAACATGCATTTGTTTGGAATATTGTTTCAATAAAACATGCAACGTACATAAAAGTACACACAGTTTTCTATGTTGCTATTCTAAAACTGGAAGTAATTAAATATGTTAAACAAGTGGTTTGAAGCACATTAATTTTACTCGACATAAAAATCTTTCTATTGAAAAAAAATAAAACAGTGATACATGATATAATTTGTTGTTTCTTTAACACCCAACACTTTCAGAACTGTATGAGAGCATGTTGAGAAAATCAACATTTTGATCTTATTTAAAGGGACTGGAGGCAATCTAAAGAATATTTATGGTTAAGAATCCAAATAGCAGTAAAATTAGTCCACAAGTTTTCCAGACCTAACATTTTCATAAATATTAATTACATTGAATGGAACACTAAATGATATATAGGGTCCTATAGAAACCACAGCTTCCGAACGCAATGGCATCGTAGGTCCGCACTGTACTGCAAACAAGGACTTGAAACTACAATGAAAGAGACAAAAAACAACAGAAAGGGTGGTGAAGACAGGTTTACCGACTTGGAACGGTCAGTAGGCAATAAGGCCTACTGGTTAGCTTGAATCGATTTTATATGCGCACAATCGTCGCTATTATCCTGTCTTCAGCGCCCAAATAGACAAGACAGTGTAAACAAAACTACATCCCATCAAAAGGAAATCTCTAACAATAAAGTCCACATCCAGAGAAACTAACTAAAGATACACATACAAATTAATAAACATCTCAGGATGTATCCAGAATCGCACTGAACAACCCTAAGTCCAATTGAACGCATTTGATATTTTAATAACATGAAATTGAATCATACAATATTAAATGGTTTTATTTGTATTTTGGTTGACCACCCAACTTGTTCCAGATTGAAGGATGAACCTCTCCGATAATATCGGCCACCAATTTGTCGGTAGAAATACAGCTAATATAACTCCTGGACTCTTGATGGCAGCATATAGCGACCTTGAAGGTCATAAGCCTTGCTGCGACAGCCATTGCCGGGTAAAAACAAGCTACAACAATCGCAGTATTACCGTCGGACTAAAGCATTGACGGAAACAATATCGTCAACATCGCGGCACAAGAGATTGCGATTGTTTTTATTTTTTGAAACAGGTGGCAAAAAGGTAAGGGTCGGGACAAAATATTGGGTCGGTGGGGAACCATGACTTGGCCTAATGTTACACTTTTTCATTCATGTAGATAAAAGTCAACAGCTAGCTTAATTCATTCACACTAACAATTAAACAGCCTGACAGTTAACAATTATAGTGATGTTAATCAGACTATGTTTATATCTGGGAAGCTGTCAAAGAGAATTGATTTTGTATCCACAAACAGAACAGAATATGTGTTTATTCCAATTAAGGGTCAACAAGGGACAATACATACAATTAAATGGAAAAATCTCTCCATGCAAATACATAATGATTAGAACATATATACAAGTAAATGCAATGTACATTTATAAAAGTTTAGGCCAAAAAATAAATACATGTGTTTCCGGTGGCCCGACCGACCTTATTTACAAAGGGGCCGACCCTAAAACGTTTTATGAAAAAAAAAAATTAAATTTGTTCTGAACAATGATTTATCACAGTATATCGAGGACTGATATCACAGAGAAACTTTCAGTTGTATTATCAACTTGTATGGGGTTTATGAGATAAATACATGTAGAATCTCACAATATCTTGCTCCGAAAAAAAAAAGCAAAAAAAAGAAAGAAGGTAAAACGTTAGAAAAAGTAACGCGTTACCCCTAAATTTCTAACGCATTAATCACGATTTTCTAACACGTTAGAAATGAGAATTCCCCTATATATTCAACAGAAAAGTAATGATAATTCAACACGTTAAGATATAAAAAAGTAACGCGTTAGTTTTTACATGTGTAGTCAAACAGTAACGCTTTACTTGTTAATAATTGTGTGCAAGGAAAATATTTGCGTTAGAAATATATCTGTAACACGTTAGGGAAGCAGCAAGTAACGCATTACTTGTCAAATCCGTAAAGCAATGAAAATGAATTTTACAAACACTGAAACAATGGCTTAGTAGTCTTCGCTGGCATGGGATAAAGGCTGGAGTGGAGTCTTGGAGTGAATTCGGGGGGGGGGGGGGGGGGTGGGGGGGGGGGGGTGGAATTTAAATAGATTTTCTTTACATAATTCACTTCCTTTTGTTTTAGAGTACATTGCACTTTTCACAAAAACTGACTCCAAAAATTGACTACAAAAGCACTAGAAGTCTCTTTAACAACTACCCCCGCCATATTTGTATAGGTGTAGACTCATCATTATGTGACATGAAATATGAATGAATGCTTTTATGTGACATGAAATATGAATGAATGCTTTATAACATCGTGTAAGTTAACTCTACTTCTCAGACTCTGGTTCTATAACCATTATCATCTCATAAACGTGGCGAGAGCTTATCAGTGAGACAGGGCTACCATAATAAAATTAAGAAAAAACCTGAGATTTTTGGAAATGCTGAATTTGAGCGCGAGAAGCGAAAATTTCAAAAATCGACAATTTTCAAAAGCTATTGACAAAAAAGAAAATTACAATGTGTAGACAACATATAACATTCTGTTGTATCTTTCTTATTCATACTTTTCCATTACCCAGATGTTGAGATTTCACCTTATTTTCAGTAGGTCATACAATTTGTGTGACTTGACTTTTATCCTTAGGTTCAATAGGGAAGTAAAAATCCTTCTCAGAGTAAAAAGATACCAATTTTTAAAATAAACATTTTGTAACGGATATATATATCATATTAATATTGATATATATACATATGCAGGATTTTAAAAGAATCGCACATAAATACTTTTACGTCTTACAGTAAAACTGGTTAAACGTCTAGGATAAAGACCTCGTCTATAACCTAGCAAAAAGAATCAGTCTACTTAGATGATGCTTTAGCAAAATTATGAATAAGTTGTTTTATCGGAAAGAAATTTATAAAGCTTATTACTTGGATACACACTTAATATCAGGATTTTGTTATTTTATTTTCAGTGTTATATTTTGTCCGGTCATATTAGGTCGATATTGCATAATAAAGATTAACATGTATTATCTTATTTTCTATACGCCTATATAAAAAATGAATATGGTGGATATTTATAGTCTCTTGTAATTTAATTGTTGAATCCTGGCATTTGTGCATTTTAAATGTGTTAAACCATAAACCTAATGACATTTTTTATCATACTCTTTTTTTATTCAAAGATTAGTATGTATGTGCATTATTTTTATTAGTATGTTACGAATGTATGTACATTATTTGTATGCCTATGTGTTTTAATGACAAGATATAAAGAAACACGTCAACTGCAATATACAAGTGACTGAAAATGTACACTACCACATTAAAAACAGTCAACTTTAAAAACACTAGAAAAAGCAAGTGAAATATCAATTTCCTGTTTATCATATACAGAATTCGAATTACATAAGACGCCGCGAACTGTGGACTGTGATTGGTGGACTGTGGTGTAAACACCAATAAGTTGCCATCAGCTGACCACATGCAGTCGCGTATTGGGTACATGTGTTGGTATTTGTGTTAAAAATTGGGTACTAATAAAATGTATGACTTTTTGCTGGAAAAAGCCGGCAATTCTAACAGAAAAGCCGGTAAGCCGGTAATCTAATCAAGAAGCCGGTAATATCAAAAAATAATAATATGCAAACACATATGGCTTAAAGCCCTAAATACAACTGACAGGGAAGGCTAGTAGTGTTGCAGATTAATGGGCCATTATCACAGTTTTTGGTCCTTTTTGACCATGTACTTGTCGGGAAAGTTGATACACCCAAGAAGTACTGTATTTATCTGCACAAGGCATAATAAATTAACTAATAGTTATATATTTAAAATCAAAATGAAACTATATGGTCTATAAAGTCTATGATGCTAGTTTATGCAACTAACGGGACGCCGCTAGTTTAAAAAATCAAGATTGCCATCATGTGTCCGTTTAATTTTACCCTTCCATAGGCGGATTGAGGCACCAAAACCACCCCCTGGACACGGATCCCCCTAGACAAAATTCGAAATACGCCCTCTAGATAAAGTTTTCCCTTCCATAGGGGAATTGAGGCACCAAAACCACCCCCTGGACAAAGGTTCATAATACCCCACTGGACAAATGTTACCCTTCCATAGGCGGATTGAGGCACCAAAACACCCCCTGAACACGGATCCCCCTGAACAAAAGTTCAAAATACGTCATCTAGACAGGTTTTTCCCTTCCATAGGCGAATTGAGGCCTCAAAACCACCCCCTGGACACGGTCCACCTGGACAAAGGTTCAAAATACACCCCCTCTGGACAAAATGTTACCCTTCCATAGGCGGATTGAGGGCACCAAAACCGCCCCCTGCACACGGATCCCCCTGGATAAATTTCAAAATGCCCCCGCTGGACAAAATGTACCCTTCCATAGGCATATTGAGGCACCAAAACACCCCCTGGACAAGGATCCTTCGGACAAAAGTTCAAAATACGCCCCTAGACAAAGCTTTTCCATAGGCGAATTGTAGCCCCAAAACTACCCCCTGGACACGGACTCCGTGGACAAAGGTTCAAAATACCCCTCTGGACAAAATTGTACCCTTCCGTAGGCGAATTTAGGCACCAAAACCACCTCCTTGACAAGGACCCCATGGACAAAAGTTCACATACCCCCTACCCCTGGACCACAGACCTGATATACCCTCCCTGGACAAAAAAAATACCCTTCTATAAGGGGGGGTGGTGCGGATATTTTCTGGAATAGCCCAATGCCATCTTACATTTTGGACAGTATCCAGAAAGTACCACATTCAATTCCAGTTGTGTTTTAAGAAAACTATTATGGAAAGCTGGCATTGATAGCATTAAGAAAGTTGAACATAGTTATTCATATTAAAATTAAATGGAACAATATGTTATTTTTTTCAGGTCTGTTTAATAGAGGCAGTGTCAGTGAGCAGAGTGTTACCACAGCCTGTTTTCACCATGTCATTTCCCAGTCTCAAAGTAATCCGTATAACTACATCAAGAGCCTTGTGTAAGCGAGTGTGTAGGTAAGCACGGTTTAAAAAAATCTATGAATTTATCAATGTATATTCTTTGCAAAATATGTGTCATTGTGCACCTGCACTTAGTCTCAGATTTCTTATACTAAAAATAAAAAATGAATGAATAGTGTTTTACAGCACATTGACACATAAATAGGTCATATTGTCCATAGTACGGATATAAAATGAAAAGAACAAAATAAAAACATCCTTGTATAACATCTAAAATATTAAACTTAACCAGGACCCTGACTTAACATAATGTGCTGGCATGGCCCAGCGATAGCATGGCGGACGATAGCAATCTGGAGCTTTCGGGTTCAAGTCACCACATGCACCACTGAGTTTCGTCTGTGTATTCGGGCAATACACCTTCCATCAACCTTGTTTGTTCCTCAGCCTCGTTTATTGGATTGGGATTGAAACTGGGGGGTCCATTCTTCGAGCACGATGAAGAACCATAGAAATATATTCATTAGTAAGAATAAGGCAGGTTCTCAAATTCCTATCATATGTGTCCTCTTTCTCCTCTCTCTGGGGCGGCTCTAAATAAGGCATACCGGTAATGTGTTGATTAGCCGAAGACTTTTTTTTTTTTTTAATTCATCTTACATGTAATTGTGTTTTCTAAAATCACTATTCATATACATATTTCAATTCTACAACTTGTTAACTATTTAAGTTGAAACGAAATCTGGTTACAGTAAGCAAAATATGTATCATTTTTTAATTTTCGTATGTGCCCTTCGGCTCTCTCAAGGGCAACTCTAAATGACAGATAATGTGTTGTTGATCCAACTTAGGCCAGAATTTGTTGGTGTTTTTTTTCGGTTCTTAGACCCTTCAACCAGATTTTGTGTAAAGAAAATGAATAACCTTAAAAAAAGATTTAACAGGGTATTTTTTAAACACAAAAAAATGGTAGGAAAAGTAACCGGCGATACCCATATTGTGGTCCCGCATTTGAAACCAACAGTGATCATGTTCAAAAATTAAAGTAAAATTAGAAGTTATATAGTTTTTTTCTGGTCAATGTTCCCACCATGTTCTGTTGAATTAAATTCTTATAAAAAAATGTTTTATAGTCATTTTTTATTCATCTATTTCAACTCACCAACTTTTTACCTATTTAAGTTGAAACACAAATATGTATGGTTAAACAGAATCTGTATCATTTTTATTTTCAGAGCCCCTGATGTCCTGAGATGCTGGGAAACTGTACTGAAGTCACAATATATGGGAGGATTTTATTGAAACAAGTGTCTAGTCACATATAAATGTTTACAACATTATCAATAATACATTTTTACAACATTATCAACCGAATCAGAAATACTTAAACGAACAAGAATAGAAGAATGCGACGGTGTACAATGTTATTATTATTATTTTTGAATCATGAATCAGCAATACCTCTTAAGGACAGTACTAGCATCAACTTCAAGAAATATATGTCTAGTAACATTTGTGACTTGAGGGAATAAGGTTATTTGGACCCACTAATTTCGAAATTCCCAGGATCACCAGTTCAGCACAATATCATATCAACATGCATGTATGACTGTTGACAGAGGTGTATCGATGGCGACATTAACTGGACAGAGTTCATTGGAGTGGCTCAAAATAAGGGCCTAATACGAAAATATAAATATGTTTCTGTTAATCTGACCGACCATGCCCAATTTCTTTTTTGATTGAAATGATGTTTCTGAATTTTATTGGATTATAAAGTTTGTGGAATAACAGATGGCAGGAGGTGTATATTACTGGTTCTACCCAGAAAAATGGGTGGTCTGCCGCCACAAAAAACAACAACAACAGATACATATATATATATAACCCCACATTTGTTGAAAATGACTTGCACCATATAAACAATACAGGCTGAAAGGTGAGCATATTAAAGGGACATGCAGCAATCTTTTTTTTTAAATTCCAAATTTGTGTACATTCTCATTTTCACTTCTCACCGCTGCGGGTTCAATTCCCACTGGGAGTTCAACTTGTAGATGAGAAAGTGTCGATTCTTACGGATTGTAGAAAGTATACAGTACTGGTTATACCCAGGAAATATGGCCTAAAATGTGCTATAATGACATAAAACACCATTCAACTTTAACAATATAAAGTAAAAAAATGGCCTTCTTTTCTTTCTTTCGATACTATCAGAATCATTGAATAAGTATTACGACAGTGTTTCTGTCTGATAGAAAATTCATCTTAGGTTTCAACCGACAAATGGTCTATATTTTAACTAATACAAGTAAGATCCCCTCAAAACCCTTTGATGTGTAGGTGATATATTCCACGGTGGATTCATGATACTAGCATGGGACATCTACAGTATATGACAGTGCTGAGTGCAGTTGCGGATGAATTGAATGTTGTTTAACGGCTCATCAACACAGTACAAGTTATTTAGAGCCGCCCAAGAGAGAGGGGAAGGATACATAGGAATCCGGGAACCGTGCCCTAATTATCGAATATATTCCTATGGTTCTTTAACATGCTCAGAGGATAGACCTTTACGCGGACCGACCGGTTTACGTCCCCAACCGACGGACGAGGCTAAGGGAAAGTGTCTTGCCCAAGAACACACCGTCACAACTCAGTGGCACCACCTCCGGTTACAAATCCGCTGTGCTACTGACTGCGCCAAGTTGCGGATGACAATTAGACACTGGACAGTCTAGTCAAAAACACAGCAACTAATCTATTATCTGAATATTTTTAAAAATGTATGCTTACAAGAGCTTTCAAAACAGACTTTCATGATTTTAGTTGGGGTAAGGGGTTGGGAAGGGGATAGGGTGCTGCCTTTTAAAGCTCAGCTCAGATGCCCTCGCCCTCCTCTCCACCCCATCTCCCATCTTGAACAATAGCGATTGTTACGTACACATTCCACATATGAGAGGGTTCTCAATACTACTCGCTTCATCGAATACGCGCCTGCAGTTCTTGCGAGGACAGTCCAGTCAAAAATACAGTACAGAGTCAAACAACTCGGATTTTCGTGTACTTTTGATAAAGAAATAACATGCTTTTCGTGACATGCAGCAACATTCATGTAATATGTGAGCTAAAACAACAGTTCAAGTATCAACTAGTATTTTATTTAACAAAAAATACACGATTGTTGTCATTTTAAACGCATTCTAAAAATGGCATCTCTTAGAGTTATCGCCCCGCGCTTCGACATTTTACAAGGCGGGTTTGCATTTATCAAGCAGTAAAGCTTCTAAAAAAAAAAGTCAGTACAGCCAAAAATCACGAAACTTAACGCGGAACTGAAATTTCATCATCAAAAATTGTCACAATCTTCCAAATTATGTCTTTAAAAAATCCAAAATGGCGGACATTTTTTGTTGACGTTGCCGAAAGATGACGTACTACTTTTCGTTGCCATGTGTTACCAAATATTTAATAGTTGTAGGAAAATATCAAGGCTGCTCACCTACTGCATGTTGAGGTTAAAGCGAACAAGTCATTATTGTTACAATAAAATAAGGGTTAACATGTGCATAATGTTATGTGTTATTAAATATACTGTTATTCAATTATTATGAAAAAATACAATTATGTTACTCCTTAATTTGCTCAGAATAATAAAATTAATCGTATGTGAATAAAGTAAACACAAATACTTAGGTTAACCAATGCACTATAGTTCCTGACTCTATCGGGAAAACATGAATACACGTATCGCATTAATAGAAGAACAATGTCTACATGCACAATAAATATATGAATCAATCACTTAGAATAAATCACTTACATGTCTGTATGTACAATCAGTAGGAACGCCATAGACCTATAACATATCAGTTCTGTCAGCATTTTCCTTCGGCGATCATGGACTATTTCTTTGTATTTTACGGACTATTTTACGAATTCTCAATAAAACAGACGTCATTTTGTTTCACCCGCAAAGTCGCTTCAGAATTGAGCGGGCTACATTGGCGAGCACTACAGGTACACACATGCGTACAGTGTTTCATACCATGAATTCGAATACCTAACCGGAGGAAGTAACGTCCCATTATGTGTAAACATAGTACAGCCTGGATTTGCGATTACTCTATCTGCTGCTAGAGTTTCATTTTCAAGGTATTTGTTTCGTCATTAAAATGTGTCGGTTAATAAATATCAGCCAATGCCTAAATATGTACTATCTAAGGTGGTGTGTACTGAACAATTTCATTTAGATCGATAGACAGTTCAAACCACTATCAGTGTTTTTCGGTGTACTCCGATCTTTCTAGTAACTGGGTGTACTGTATCGAAATCATACGTTGACTCCCCTCACAGTCTGATAATCTGACTCGCCTCAAAGTCAGGGGCGGTACCTAATCGAAGGGAGGAGCTAACGCTACACGATTTACCGGAATGGAGTTGATTTAACGAAACGGACCGAAACTGAGATACGAATAACCGAAACAGAGTTTGTTTTGATGATTTAAAGACTAATGCGCACGTATATAATTTATTTGTCAGTCCAGTGATTTAAGTTTATTACGTCTCTGGTCTTATTAATAGTGGTATTGTTTTAATAGTATAATCCCTATTGAGTAGATATTTCTATAAATAAAAGTGTTATAACGTCTTTAAATAATAAGTATACCGCATACAGCAGAGTGGGTCAAGAAGATTTACCGAAACTGACTGTTTTTATTAAGGCCAGTTGAGCTTATGCGATGTATGTCTGTCTGTCTGTCTGTCTGTCTGTCTGTCTGTTTACTTTTGCCTTTTTCATTCGATATTTAACCAAATTTATACAGTAGTTATATATCCATAAGATCTCGGACCAGTTCTTGAACCAGCCAGATTCAATCGCTAACAACTGAGTTATCTGCCGTTGACTTTGCAAAAGTGCATAATTGTGAATTGGAGGCACTCTTGATCTTAACCAAACTTACACAGTAGTGATATATCCATAAGATCGCGGACGAATTCTTGAACAAGCCAGATCGGACCATTTACACCGGAGTCATGGCCCTTGATTTTCTGAAATATGCTATACGTTGGCCTCGTTAACACGATAACAGGTATGGCCCTTGATTTAGTTAAATTGCTGTTGTTTGCCTCGTTAAGAAGATCGGGTCTTCATTTTATCTAATATTTACCAAACATTACTAGATTACTAATATAATGAAAGCTCGAACTAAATCGGATCAGTAGTTAACCCTGGAGCTATGGCCCTTGATTTAAATAAAAATGCAGTATTTTGCCTCGTTAGGACAGATCGGATAGGTAACACCGGAGTTATGGCTCTTGATTTAGTCAGAAGTGCTGTATCTTGTCTCGTTAAGACGATAGGGCCTTCGTTTGGCCGGATTTCAACGAAACGTTGCAGGGAATGTCAATACCAAGCCTAGTTGCGCATATCGTCACTGTGTTCCGGTTGAATGATTTTGGTGAAGATTTGCATTTTATATGTTTTGACACAAACTTTGTCCGGACTATATCTCCTGAACCCCTGACCGGATTTCAGCGAAACTTTGCCGTGTTCTGGATGAAAGATTATTGAAGGAGTTATGGTTCTTTAAAGGTTTTAATATACACACTTACTCCAGAATAGTTTTCCTGAACTCCTGGCCAGATTTCAACGAAACTTGAGAAGGATGATCAGTATCAAGCCTAGTTGTGCATATCGTGGCCTTTTTGGCTGAGTTATGGCCCATTAAATGTTTAATAGACAAACGTTGTCCAGACTAGTTTCTTTCTTTACTCATGGCCGGACTTCAACGAATCTTGGCGGGGATGATGAGTACCAAGCCTATCTCTCTGTTTTGACTGAATGACTTTAGGC
Organism: Cyrtodaria siliqua; assembly: GCA_037043455.1. Taxonomy (NCBI): domain Eukaryota; kingdom Metazoa; phylum Mollusca; class Bivalvia; order Adapedonta; family Hiatellidae; genus Cyrtodaria; species Cyrtodaria siliqua. The sequence goes on along the minus strand of JAWPHD010016138.1, from coordinate 3,581 downwards.
AGAGTTATGGCCCTCTAAAGGTTTTAATACACACACGTTAACCAGACTAGTCTCTTCTGAACCCCTGGTCGGACTTCAAGAAACTTAGCAGGGATGATCAGTAGCAAGCCTAGTTGCAGGTGTCTTTGCCGTGTTCCTGTTGAATGATTTTTGAGAGTTTTGGCCCATGATACACAAATTTTATCCGGACTATTTTTCCTGAAGTCGTCACTGGATGTCAATGAAACTTGGCAGTAATGATCAGTACCAAGCCTAGTTGCGCATATTGTGTTCCGGTTGAATTTTGTTGGAGTTGTGGCTCTTTAAAGGTTCAATATACAAACTTTGTCCGGACTAGTTCTCCTCAATCACTGGTCGGCTGTAGAATGGAAAATATAAATAGAAATACAAATAATTATTTTTTAATCAGCTGACAATGATATTTAAACACACATGTACATTTGGCAAAGAAAAAAAAAAGGATTATTACAGTAACAGTTTAACAACTAAATGTAAATACGATAAGACGCACGCAAGCGTTTTCCGGCGTGTATGAATAGATACAAGGTTTTACACAAGCGTAAAATAGCTGCCGAGAGAAATAGCAATATCAAGTCACGTGTGTTAAAACAATATTGAAACAAGTAATGTCACAGTAAGTGACAAAGCGACCTTTGACCTGTAAGTGTGACCTTGACCTTGGAGCGACGGACCTGTTTTTTGTGTGTGACATGTCGTCTGGTTGTGGAAAATCTGTCTATTATTGTCGGAGTTATTAACCGGACACGAAAGCACTTTGTTTTGACCTTTGACCTCAAAGTGTGACCTTGACCTAGGAGCCACAGACCTAGATTTTGTACGCGACACGTCTTCTTGTTGTGGTGAGCAATTGTGCGGAGTTTTGTAGCACGCCTTGCTAGAAGTACACATAAGCATAGAAATACAAGTAAGAGAAGCGTGCGCGTTAGCGTGCATTACAACACAGATAAACTGTTCATTGTTACTATGTGTAATTATAAAATTGCGTTATCAAAGTGAAAAAGTCAAAGAAACTGTTAATTTCTACCTTACCATGTGCAATTATGAAACACCATATAAGAGTCTGCCGAATAAAGCGTGCGTGGTCCAGTGGTAGATCGTCGGACATCAGATCGAGAGGTCATGGCTTCGATCCTCGCCGTGGCCATGTTATTTATCCTTGAGAAAGATACATGTAATTAATCCACATTGCTTAGTTCTGATTCTACCCAGGAAATTAAAAAAAATCCCTCCCCAAAAGAATCTCCACCCCCACAAAAAAAATCACTCCTCCACCACCCCACAGCCCCCACCCCCACCCCACTCCACCCTTCCCTCGACCCCCCCCCCCCCCCCCCCCCCCCCCCCCAAATAGAAATTCATTTTTGTTTTTGTGTTACTTGTTGAAAAAAAAAAAATAGTTTGCCTGAAAAAATATCCCAGAGTAAAATAGTCTAAAACTATGTTTGTTTTCAATAAATAACAAATAAACTTTTAACTTGTTTTTAAAATTTTATTTTTAGTTCTCAACACTTTTTTTTTTGTTCTCAACACCGATACAGCAGCCTGTGTTTATGGAAGTTTTGATCAACCCGGACTTTAAATACAATTGGGAACAATATATGTTTATATACTATATGTAAAACAAAATTACAATCCAGTAGGTGTCTACATAAACATGTTTCTTTATTTCATCTTATCATTAATAATAATTCACTGACATCGTGAATCACTAAAAGCCTTTCGAAATAGTTGTTGTTATATACTATTATATATAATAAAGTAATACTCATACAGTTTTCACCTTTTATCTGAAGTAAAATAAAACAAACCAATGCCGTAATCAGAATATGATAAACTATACTGAAGGGAAAAAGAAACGCGACACGGAACTTTTCGCTATATATTGTATGTAGAATATGTTAATCGAATGGTTCATGGCTGCGTAAAACCTTTCCTTTCGGGAAAAAAGACTAAAACAACACATAGTATTCCTTCAACGTTTCAATATTGACAGAATACGCGTTTGGCTCGAGCCGGTGAGCAAACTTTTGCAAACTCGTTACGTTAAATACAGTACTGAAATGACTCAACTTTTTAAAGATTTATGAATTTCTTGTTAAAGTGTACTGTGATTCCTTTCTGTAAATAACTGCAAGTTTTTTCTTACAAAACATCTTGTTGTTTTTTTGGAATAATATTATGTGGAATTAAGCATGCAGCATATACAATTCAAGTGTCGCGTTTCTTTTTTCCCTTCAGTATATTTTATTAGGTTAAGCAAAGCAAATTCTGTAGACACATTCGAATCCAGTTCTACGTTCTACATTAGAACCTAGTCCTCCGTTCTACATTTGAATGCAGTTGTCAGTTCTACGTTCAACTGCAGTTATCCGTTCTACATTCGACTCCAGTTCTCCGTTCGACATTCAACTTGGTGCACCCTATAACCGGTTTAAACCCCCAGTGGCCTACTTTGCCACTGACCGTTCCAAGGCGGTAGTCCTATTGTCAACCCTTGTGTGTTTGTGATGTCGTTTGCATTTTTTATTAATTTTGCCTTTTCGTTTGTCTGTTTGCGTGTTTGTTTTTGTGTTTTGTGGTTGACTGTCGTCCTTGAATGCTGCGTTCCCTGTCCGATATTTCTATCCTTCTTCAGTTCTCCGTTCTACATTGGACTCCAGATCTTCGTTCTACATTCAACTGCAGTTCTCCGTTCTACATTCACCTTGAGTTGTCCGTTCTACATTCGATTTGAGTTCTCCGTTCGACATTCAACTTCAGTTCTCCGTTCTACATTCGACTCCAGTTCTCCGTTTTACATTCGACTCTAGTTCTCCGTTCTACATTCGAAACCACTTATCCGTTCTGTATTCAACTGGAGTTCTCCGTTCTACATTCGACTCAATTTCTCCGTTGTACATTCAACTGCAGTTCTCCGTTCTACATTCGACTTCAGTTCTCCGTTCTGTTTTCGAAATAAACCAATACCGTAACCAAAACGTTTTTCCATAATATGATCAACTATTTTATTAGGTTAAACAAAGCAAATTCCGTCGACACAATTTGTGGGAACGCCAGGAACGAGTTTGTTTGTTAGTCTGAAATCTTCGCGGCTTTTTATTTTAGATCCTGCGATAAACACTTCGCGGCTTTTTATTTTAGATCCTGCGATAAAACTGTATATATACCCCACCGGGGCATAAACTTTATCACCTGGCCCCCATAGTGTTCTATTAAGAGAGCTGACAAACTGGGTTCGAGAGCCAGTTGCGGCCCAGGCACGATTTTTTCACCACCTGCTAAACATGTTATTTTCCTGTTCTGTAATATAACTTATTTACGAATTAAAATAAAATATTGAATAAAAGGCTGCTCTGCCTTTTCATACCTGTCAAGTCTCGCGCGATTTTAGGTTAAATCACCCTCACACACATACATTATACCTTCTCTAGCATTCTGCAAATATTATAAAATGTAGTTCATCTATCCGATTGCTCCACCCAAAAATGCTATGATACTTATGCAATCAACATTCATGACCTCCTACTAATGTGCGATAAAATATGTGTTAAAACTAAGTT